>JAQGAI010001294.1:0-15235 GCA_034696905.1 Lepidocyrtus violaceus | reverse complement strand
GAAAAACTTTCCCCCTCCCATAATTACCATTCTAACGGAAAACTTTTCCCTTAAATTCTTTGACAAATGAGCATTTCCTTGATAAAGAGCTAATTTCGCTTTACTTAAACAAAACTGACAACATGCGCCGAGCCGTATCTAAATATGTATCATCATGAACATCATGTTACAAAAGGGGAGCAAACTGGTTTAAAGAGTATATTAAAGCTTTTTTTTCTTTCTACATAAAAACAAACAAATACTTTTACAAGGGTGGTAAGCAAGTAAGTATACTTTTCTTAGGTTTTTCCCATCTTACAAACATCCATACAATCTTCTTCTTGTGTTTTTTTTTGAGAAAAAAGATAAGAGCTCGAAGAAACAAACAACTTCAACTTTTCGTAAAAAGGGAAGCACTCTTTACAATTTGAAAACACGTTCAGCAAACAAAATTAGCGATGCTACTCCAGTCTTTTAATTACTGCCTTAAGATCTCACTTAATTTCCAGCATCATGGAACTATCTAAATCTAACCCGATTTCATCAACACCATCATCATCATCATCGTCCTGTTGACGAAGAAGCATTGAAACAAGCTCCTCCTTCCTCTATCGCAAAATTAAACAGGAGCAGCTCTTTCAGCTCCCATTATGAGGAGACGCTGATCATGACGATGATGATGATGATTATCCTCATCATCTCTGCACAAAGAAAACTTGCAAAATGAGCAACCTACAAGACCGTCTTATATGTTTGTATGAATTTGCCAATACCAGTCATATACATACAGTGTGCATATACGTTACTTCTTATCTCCAGGCTTCCATCATATTCTTCTTAAGTTTAGTTTGCTCATCTTTTTCTGGATGCGTATTCAGGCTTTTGGCTTTTCCCTGTTGTTCCTTTCCCCCTTCTCCATTTCCACATGTTGTTTGCCTGTTGTCCTGAGCCCTCTTTTTCTTGGAGAGTTACATAATAGTATTACTTACTTAAGTATGAAAAGGACTTGATGAAACAGTCTTTATTTTCACTTTGCCAACTCTCATTTGTCAACAAAAGGAGTCGTGGAAATGGGATGAGTAAAGCAAATAGTACAATTGTGTATGGATTGAATGAGGATACACACATCACACATGCAAAATGAAACGGTATGAGAGGATGACTCTATAGAGCAGATGTTCCAGTTCTTTTTTAAAGCCAGACTTGGAAGCCTTTCCCCAGTCCAATTTCCCAGTTTCACATAGTACCACTACTACTACCCATCTGATGATACTAAATAATCCGATGGCATGGCCTTAAGGAATACACCAAAATTCACTTTCTCCATCCTACTCATCATTATCCGATAAACAATGGCATGAGGCATGGACTACCATTCCCATCCAGTCATTTCCTTATGTGTGTGGATGCAAGAGGGTAGATTTACGTGTCGGTGATGATTTTCCCAGAGACTCCAGATGTCTGGAAACACATCCATAATGGGGAGGCCTGGGCGATCACCTAAAGTAAATATAGTTTTATGTGCTCATTATGTAAAGTCGTTTGCGAAATAACAACATTCCCACCGTCACATCACCATCACCACCACCACCGGTAGGGGGAGAAGAATGAAAGGCTCCTTGTCCCATTCCCCTTTTCATCATCGTTTTAAGAATTGTAAATAAGTAGTTTCTGAAGTGGAGTTCATTTTCTAAACCATCACAGAAGACACTAAAAAAAGACCCACATCGTTTAAGTTTTCCTCCCTTTATAACATCCAAACTCACAGTTTTTTCAGTCAAAGAGGAAAACGAGCAGAAAACTTTTACCTATGTTATCTTGTATGCATATAAGGTGTGTATCCATCTCATTGTCTTTGCTTCTACGGAGTTCTTCGGAAAATGATGATGTGTCCTCAACTCAACTTATTCTCGGTGATAGATGATAGACTATCTAGCTATTGAATGGCTAGGTTTGAACTTAGGTATGCAGTTTTAAAGTTTGAAATCAAATTATCTGAATGTGATGCCGTTACAATGCCGTGAATGGATGAGCGCATTGCAAATTCTGTTTTAGCCTTTCCTCAAGTTTGAATTTTAAGAGGAAGGTATGCACAAGTAGTAGCCGTGTTGACTTTTTTTTCTGGAAGCAGTATCCGTGGCGAATGACAAATTAAAGGGCAGATAATTTGAGACGAAAAATATGAGATTCTCTCCCACCCTCCGTTTTTTCTTAACTTCTTGTTATATTGTCTTCCTCCTAATAGCGCTAATAACCATAAAGATAATATAAAATAGGCTGACAACCGCCTGCATTCCACTTTAGTGTGTGTGCAGTGGTGTTGCAAACGAGCCGATTCTAACTTCTCCGTGAAACCAAATATATTTGGAAATTTTCTTTTTAGGAAACGGAGGAAACAGTGTTCCTCACTGGAAAATGAAAGGGAAGGGAAACTAGTGAAAGTAAGGAGGGTTATCAGCTCATCATAAATAGTGCACGTAAACACTTTTTTTAGAAAAGGAGGGTTGACTGACTGACGGAAACAGAAATGCCATTTATTAGAAAAGAAACGGAGCACAAAAATCGAACATGGCAGGGGCACTAACTTCTTATTTTCCTTGTTCCGACAACTTTGTTTACGAATCTTTAACCACGACTCTAGTGAACTGTGCTTCAAATCCACCCTCCAATTCCCCTCCTCTGTCGCGTTAACGTCCTTAATGGCTCTAAGAAGGTAAAAAAAGATATATGGTTGGATACAGAGTCGTATTATGTACTTCTACTAGACATATTATATAACCGAGTATATATGTACGTAGCGGAGCAGGAAAACTTGGATCAAATCTTCAAAAACAACTAATAACACTACTTGGCTACTAGCTTTGCAACTGGATATGATCGAGAAATTTGATGTTTAAGGATATTTCTCTGCAGTAGCAACCTCCATGTGTAAATATCTGCTTCATATGGGTATTCTTAAATTTTGGTTTCCAGTAATGGCTCAATCATGTTCAAAAAATAATAGTGTCTTTCAATTAAATTTTTTTAACTACATACCCGATTTAGTTATCATCGCTAGTAACCAAAAACTAAGTGTTTCCATTGAACTACGGAAAATTTATTATAGCAAGATTGGGAATTTTAATCCATTTCTTACCCCACTGCCTACTCGGAAAATGGAGTAATAATCTTTCAAGTTTAAATAATATATTTATCATACGTACAATGATGATCCTAACACTAACGATAAGTGAAAGCAGTTTAATGAAATGAAATATTTCATAAATTAATTTCTCCTCCTTGTGGATTCAATAGATTGGTTTAAGTATTAAGAAGGCGTTATTGCAGCCCGCTCCTATTAGGAATAATAGGAAAAATGGGATGAAAACCAGCTCCTCCTTCTGTCCAGTATTCCCCGCGTGGCCTCTGCATTATCAGCCTTGTGTGGGGCTTGAGTGTAGCCAAAATATGATAAAAGTGATTTCAGTATAATATGTTGACATGAAAGAACGAGGGGAAATTATATTCTCCGATCGCAAAGGGAATATAACCAAGAATATCGTATGAACATATTCTTGGGGAAAAAACCAACTTTCACCCATATTATCATTATCATCATATCATTTTTTTATATGCGTACATATCCAGCCAGCTCACCATGAGCCAACGGCCTTTCCTTATTTCTTAGTTAAGGTTTTTCCGGAAATGGAAGCCGCTCACGTTAGAGAAGTGAGGCAAGAGAGGGATCTCTGTGTGTTTGGCATGGGAACAAAGAGCGATCCAAAGTCCCTTGCCAAGACATATATCACTGAAAGCCACAAAGCAATATCACAAAGTGTATGACATGATATATCGTAATCGAACCCGCTAAAATCTCGTAAAAATCTTAAGAAAAAAAAATTGTGGGAGATTTTCCTCCCACGGTTGGAGCTTTCCTTTGGTGGCAGCATGTAATGTAATGGAAACCGTACTGGCTTCTGTTTCCCTCCATGCCTTTTGTAATTTACTCTCAATATTCCAATACAAATTTGGGCTGAATGCGGTTCCTATTTCTGATATGTCCACTTCCATCCTCTGTTCGAAAAATGACAAAATCGGCAGTTGGGCTACACCCACTTGCTCTTTTCATCTAGACAGGGAACTGATTTTGGGAGAAGTACATTTTAAGCTTTTTGCAAAGATGCATATACATACATGAATAGCAATTCTCAAACTTCTTTTTCGTACAGTATCGCCAAAATTTATTTACTTTTAATGTAATTACGTAACAAGGAATGAAAACAATTGGGGGAAAAATCAAGTGCCGTTGCCCTTTCCACCGTTCCTATAAATACCTTTTGAGCAAGCTTTGGACAAAAAACAAACTAACCAAAAAAATCAACGAGTCCAGTACATTTAGAAATGCTAGTTGGGGAATCTAAAGTGGAGCAAGAAGATACTTAATTTCTGATTTGACGTGCCGAGGGTAACTCTAGAAGCTTATAGTATTCTCCTCCACAACCCAATTTCCTTTCTCAAGAGAAGGGAAAAAAATACTTAAAGGCACACAATCAATTTGATAATGCTTAATGAGGAAGCAACTCCGCTGAAGACGGAGGAATAATAAGGAAGAAACTACTTGGGAGCAAGAAGCACTAGACTCCCAAAAAAGAAACGGATACAAGGGAGTGACTGTTCTGGAATTTTACAAGTACCGCTTTGTCTTCCATTACCTTCCGGTGTGTAGCTGCTGTTTTTTTTTTCAAAAAGAAAACTTTTTCTCCATGTCTTGGTCCAACTCTTAAGAGGATCTAATGGCGACTTTGACGATGATGGTCGCCTTTTACTTGTCCGCTATTTTCATCAAGCCTCTTGTTCTTCCTCCCCAGTCCAGGAAGAAAACTAAGTTACAGTAGTCAGACACACACTCCCATGACATTTTTATTGGCCACTAATATTAGAAAACCTTTGCACTGTGGGAGGTCCCCCTTTCTTTCCTGACCCCATTCAAGTCTGGCAATAAAAGGGCATGCCACTGCATCACACCACCACCATCAACCAACTAAAGTCAGAGGCTACAATAATGAAAGACTTCTCATCAAGGAAATAGCACAAAAAGTGTTGTCGTTGTAGTCTTCGAGTCCTCCTTTAAAATGAGCCTGTAGTCCTCAGTCCAAGTCCCCCACTAACTAAGGGAAGCCGTACATGAGCAAAATCTTAAATACACTGAACAATATCTAATAATACCTGAAATTAGGATTTTACCATCAATGTGCCCCTAACATAACATTAATACGAATGAAGATCATTTAGAGAGAAAGAGAGCGAGAGAAAGGGAGGGAAAGAAAAAAATCGTAAAGTCCCCCAACAAGCTTAGATTTTCCATTATTATTTCAGTTTCCTAAACGATACATTTATTTTATTTGAATGGTTTTGGAGAAAGTAGCCAATCTGGAACAGAAAACTCGGCTGTAGTATGGATGTCGTTGCCTTTCCCCATCTTCTACTAAGAAGGCTGCTCCAAATGTAGAACCGGTAATGGGTTCATAACTCAGTCGCTGCCTATACACAACATGTTTATATGTGTATAAAAATATATAGTAACGTATGACAAAAAAAAATCCGTTGCATTGCTTTCTCCAAAATATTCCATACTGACTTGGCCAGAGCACAGCAAACTTTTAAAGGGAGACAGAATGCTGCATTAAGTACGTGCAGTTATAGCAGATACATACCAATACAACTCACGGCCACGAACTCATTCCCTTTCCATTACATTCCCAGTTACTCCTCCTGGATTCCCTAGATTTTGTTTAAGGCTCACTGAGTAACTAAATTACCTATATGTTTTGTAGATTTTACTGTAAAAACAGTAATTTGATTGTATATTCTTGTGCTGAGTAAGGCTGCTCTGTGAGAGGGATGTCGCTTCACATTAAATATCGATGAATGGTTGATATTTGATATAGCTCGGAGTGGACTCGGATCAGTAAGCTACTTTCTAAATAGGCTTTAAAATATTTCCATAGCTTGCTACCAATATCTTAAATGCCTCTATACAAGTATTGTTGTTATAATCTCCACTTTAACTTCATTTTTTAACCAGTCAGAGTTGGGTCAATAGTATTTAGGTATTGGTAGTAGTAACACTGGAACCAATTTGTCATGGCCCACAGTGATCGAAGCTATCAAACGCTGTGCAATGATTTGCAGATTGAGCTATACATAGGATGACATGGAAAACTTTTTTGGCGGTGGTATGACTCAACCTAATGTACAAAGTGCAATTCTAGAATAAATGGATTTTTCAAGCATGACAATATTGTTTTTAAATGTTTCACATTTGCGACTAGACAGTTGAGGGCATAGTCCCTTTTGACAAGTAAACAGCAGTATTATCGTCATCACCTCGGAATGTTCCTATATGGACACGAAATCCGGTCAGTTTCACATTTTTCTTTAAATTCAAGCGGCATACTGGATTCATTGCCTCGTTTCATTTTTTAACCGAGTAAAATAAATATAAGCAATGTTTCCCATTCCGCGTATGTATTGGGAATGTTGGAAATTAGGCCCTATCCTTTTGTACTACAGCACCATCATATTATACTAAACTGCTCCATGACGTTAACAGATGATAACAATCAGTGGGAAACTGTAAAAAATTCGCTTCGATTACTTTGCAATGATGTTTTGCCATTTTATACGTGAAGAAATATAATGTATTTTTTAAGCTGTTTGTTGTTGTTCCTTCGGCTTCTGCACAAAACATGTTTTTCATTCTTATTCCGATGTACTTTATTGTCCTGCCTACAACTCGGGCCTGGGCCTGTTCGCTACACTACACCAAATTGATTCCGTATTTATGAAGTCCTTTTTAAACAATTGCAGACAAATTGAGCTTTAACAACTTACAGCGTCTTCCTTATCACGGACACTTCCTTTTGAAGGCAACGTCCAATCCCGCTCTCTGTCTTAGACACCAGAGGAGTCACAAACCGTAAAAAAGAAAAGTTAAAATGGGAAATTAATTCAAGCAGTTAAATTTAAATAGAGCTGGTGCGGAGGAGCGGCATCAGGTTAGTTCCGTCCTTGCTCTCCAAGTATCATCATCACAAATGGAACAGCGGGCACTTACTTCAAAAGTCATCGCTGGTGATTTCAATATTTTCTGGGTGCATTTTATTTTCCTATGTATCATCATCTCTGTCATTACCATGTTCATATCAACCAAACACCCCCAGAGCACTACTGCCAACATCACCAACTGGAATGTGAATCATATTTTTCTTTCTTTCTTTTCTCGAAATTCCTTCCTTTCCCCTCCATATTTTTTTTTGCAGAGTAGCAGTTTTTAAACTAACTTTGCCATAAGACAAGGGGAATATGAAAGATGAATAAATCCTCTCACTCCCCTTCATTCTCCAACTCATCTGAATAGAATTTCAATAAAACTGTACTCTTCCCAGCTCAATATTTTTCCGACTACAGTTTCTTCGCCTTTCTATCACTTTTCTCACACCCTGCTCAACCTATTCATATTCTCATCATACTCCTATTATTACCTATACCATACTTTTTGGCTGCTATTGGAGAAGAAGAGATGCCTTTTTTTGTAAAAAAAAAATGAACAAAAAAAACTTTCTCTATACATACTTTACTTAGGAGAATAACCTTACTAGAAGAAGGGAGGCGAGATTTGGATAAATTTCCATCATTTTATGCTGGAACATTTTTTTACTCGAACAATTTTTTTCACGACTTTCCCTACATTTTTTCGTACTTTCTCTTTCTTACACGATTTTATTACATGTTCTGTTTACGATTAGATGGCATTCATCTTTCATCCTTTCGTTTCAATGGGAAGCTGCTAGGATGAAAACCAAAACAGAGTGACGTGTGTAAAACCTCACAATTTTTTTTTACAAAATCCTCATATCCCAACTCGCACTCATGTTAGTAATTTTTTTCTTTTTCTTCAGAGATATACAACAGCTGAAAATTGGAAGATGCATTAATATTCTGCTTATGCAATGCTTTGATTATGTATATCAGGGATGAAATTTGAGGAGGAAGTGCAGCCAATGTTATTTATTTTATTTTCCAGTGCAGAAAAGAATCCCTTATGTTCTTTTATAGATTTGCAATAGTAAAGGGATGCTGAGATGATGTACATAATATCTGTATGTACACCCCTTGCAAAAAATATTTGCCTCTGGGATGGGGTCAAAATATATTTGCAATGGTATGTCCTTCCTTTCAAAGAAAATAATAGGGTCAGTGCTGACAAGAGGAAGATCCGAAGACTTCCTTTCTCCAATAAGGTTAGCACATATATCTGGCACTTCCTCTTGATCCGCCAAAATGAAAGTTATAATAGCCAAAAAGTGATATGTACATTGTATGTATGTACTACTTTCTTTCCAAATATATGTCAGATAATAATGGATAAATACAGACTTGGAAAAATGGGGGGAAAGGATATGAAAATCCTCCAGAAAAGCTGGTCGGGAAGCCACACAATTCCTTCAAGAGATATTATTCCGTGAAACCGACAACGACGTGGGTCTCCCTAAGCTGGTATTTAGACTAAAAACCGGAAAAATACGAAATATTTGAGAAGATATATGTCAACACTAGTGGTAATGATGGCAGCAGTGGTGGTTGTAGTAGCATTGACTAAAGTTAATGTAAATAAGGAGCCTCCAAGCTCCCTTAAAGGATTTTCTATATTTTTTTTGGCAGACAAGCTTCTTTTTCAAATAAGTCTACTTGTGAGCTTTAGCTTGAGGCAGTTGTGGGAGGATGGCAGAGAAAAAAAAATAACCTCGCCTAGTAGTAAAAAAAATCTCAAGCTTGTAGAAAGCGATGGACGAGATATTATGCATGTGTATGCATACGAGTACGATGGTGATGATAGGATGTGAAGAGGAGGAGAAGGATATAGAGAGCATCAAAGAAAAAAATATATATGTACCCCCAACATACATTTTTTTTAGATGAGAAATATTAGAAAGTTAAAGTTGTAATGGGAAGTTGCTTCCAGCCGACATGTACTACGTGAATGCTTGATATTTGTAACGAGCCCCAGTCAACTTGTCAGTTCTTGTTGGGAACATATTACACTTTTTCAAAAAAAATGCATGTAAGTTTGCCCTGCCTTCCTCATTTCCTTACATGCTAAGTAGGAAATAGGCCCCAGCCAAGCCACAAGAAAAAAAAACTTTCTCGAGAAGATCGAGTAGGATTAAAATGATCTTGACTGATAAAATAACCTTTAGAAAGTCATATTTAAAAAGAATATATTTCATTTTGGAGTTCCTCCCATATAACAACCATCCATGGCCAGATATTATATTACCGTGTTTATTACTTCTTTGTAAAACCTATCAATGTAGCTTCTTCTTCTTTTTGGGGGTAAGGTTTGAAAAGAATGTAAAAGTTTCTACGCTGCTCCGTCCCTGTGAATGAGTGAGTGAGTGAGTGAGTGTGAGAGCAAAAGTTTTTTCTCCCTTCCTTCCAGGGGCAAAAATTCGTTTTCGTTGCACAGCTCTAATGATATTCCAGGAGAAGATGGGAAGGAGCAGGAGAAAATTGGAATTTTGACTTGATGATGAATTCAAAGAAGACAGAAGCAATCTACAGTTTATCCAAGTAATATAGGCATGGGAAGAAACCAATCCTTCAAGAAAATAGTGAAGTAGCTGCATATACCTACCTACCTACCCAATAAGTTTTCTGTCTTTCGACCTACCTGGTGCGGAGCGTCGGAGAATGCTTCCGTGTAATGAGCAAGCATATGCATGCATTTGAGATGAACCTGACTTTCCTCTTGTGATGATGATCCTTTTTTATCTGTAAATGCTCACCCAATCAATCATTTTCTTGGAGGAGGGGAAGTTTGTGAATGAAACTAGACTCATCACATGTTTCCCGTTTTGCTATGCATTAAAAAGTATGAATGTCCGTATTATTTCAATATTTTACTCAAATGGGGAGAAGAGATGTTCCAACGAGATTCAATCAAGAGGATCTGGCGATACTTTAAAAAAAACTGTATGATTTATGCATTTGCTGGAAAAAAAATGAAATGGTGGTAAAAAAGCATTTTTACTTTTTTCAAGAATTTTTGGAATCGATTCCATTTCAATTTTTTGGGGAGTTTCCTTGAGTGGAAATATTCTACTCAGCTAGTTTACTTTGGAATTTTCTCCAGAGTCTAAAACCCATTCCAAATCGAATGGAACAAGTAGTTTTTTTTAGCTCTGGATTCGTTTACTGCTGCTGCTATCCTTATCAGAAAGTAGAAATAATGCTGGAG
Organism: Lepidocyrtus violaceus; assembly: GCA_034696905.1. NCBI lineage: Eukaryota > Metazoa > Arthropoda > Collembola > Entomobryomorpha > Entomobryidae > Lepidocyrtus > Lepidocyrtus violaceus. The sequence continues at coordinate 4,977 of JAQGAI010001294.1, read as the reverse complement.
ACACTCCCCACATGAATTTCGTTCCATTTTACTACACATCGGAAAGTTTTGGATTTAAAAAAATTAAGGATGCCGTATTTTCAGCTTTGCTTAAAAAGGAGCAGAGTGATATCCCGACTGTTTCCAGTAACTAATGTATATTTTGGCAAATCTCCAAATAAATCTACTACTAACTATGTATGTATATTGGAAAATATAAAAAAACACATGAGACTTAACGTGGAAAAACCGGTCACAAATATGAAGCTTGATAAGTCATGTGAAACACGCATAAATCAATACAGACAGGCTAGTGGTGAGTTGGCAAGTGGTTTATTGATGTACATAAGGCCAAATCCCCCCCCCCAAAAACTTTCTTGTCCCCCGTTCTCTCTGTGTACAGTTGAAAATACAGTAGTAATATTTTCCATTACTACTACTACAGCCCCACCATGGTTTCACTTTCACTGAAACTTCCAATCTGTAAAACGACAAAATTGGGGATGATGATAAGAGACGCCAGAGTTTGATCCAAATTCCTATCTGGCCCTCAATTAAATGTGGTCATAAAAGGAGCTGAGGAAAAGATTGATTTTTTTCTCTTGGCTGTTATAAAATTTTATAGGCTAGCCTGCTGGCCTCATTTCCGAGGGATGTACTCCCCGTTATCATTACTTTTGCCAGACGTCAACCCAAATATACTATACGAGTACGTACGTCCCATGTTTTGAGGAGAGAGGAAAATGGAAATAAATGGAAATAAAATGCAATGCATGTGTGGTTCTGAGTAATTTATAATGCTTAATAATACTTCTAACAAACATTATTTCGTTTACGTCAGGATTTGCACTGCCTATAGGCTACACAAGGAAGTATACTATAAACATCAGGAACAACTTGACATTAAACTATAAGCATCGGGGACGGGGAAGGAAAATGGGTTCAATGACACAACAGATATAATTAATTAATTCCAAACTTTATATCGCATTAGTCCTCCGTATTCCAGATACTTCTACTATTTCTGGCTGTTTACTGTACTATCATATCCGATTTTTCACTCTGAGACTTCTGTACAGTACACAACTTTCAACAAGAATATTTGCCGGTTCTGCGTAGCTAGAAATATGAAAGAATACATGTACCTAGCTATACCACCGGTTTGGAAATTTCCTTTTCCTGGGTTTCCTTCTACCTCCTTTAAGGTAAAGCTTGGCTACAGATAGGCACATAAAAGGTGGAAGATTGTGTCAGTGGTATTTGCAGATACGTACCGTAGGACTTGGGCTTGCAGATACTGAACCCCTTCATAGCTGAACTATTTCTGCTCGAATTCTAGGGATCCCTTTCCTTGAAGTTATGTAACACGGCAAAGGGTTTTTTTTCTTCTCTCTTGCAGAGATAAAAATCATACCCAAAAATAAATGACAAGAGGAGGAAGGAAGGAAAGATAAAAAAGTTCCTTTATGGAATCGTATTCCATTTTTCCTGACAAGAGAGGAAACAGTCATCGTATTTATTGCATTGAAGCTTTTACATCGCAATAATAATAAGACATCTCAAAGGTTGTTTTTCCACATTTAAGAGACAAACTGCTTCTCGTGCCACTTCCACCATGAAACTTTCCCCGACCGATGGGAAATGTATGCAGGAGAAATCACCAGTAATTTAACTTTTTATTCCGACATCCAACAACCTTATCTTCTGACTCCATCCAATACTATGTAACAAAAAAATTTGAAAGTCTTTTGTACCTCCTCCTCACAATTTTGAGATAGATAGAGGGAAATTGGGCGGAAACTCTTGACTATACGTTTATAACGTGCTAGTTCATTCGTATAATTTGATCGTAAGGAAGTTAAATTGGGAGTGATTGTAAAAAAATGTACGGGACCAAAAAAAGGATGTGCTGATATGTATGTTTAATTATAAAAGGAGCAAAAAAGCTAAAGTAAAATCTGTTCAAATTTCTGAACTTTTAAAATCCAGAATTATTTTTCCTTCCCTCAATAACATTCAATAGTATTGCGTATAGGTAGGTGTATGTATTCATGATATGAGTGACTTTCTCGGAATCTTTTTCGTCGTATCCATTTTCAGGTAATTTGATTATTTTTTTAGCTGTTTGTCTGTCACTCTATGTTACCCGTGACGGTTCCTTAATCTTGCCTAACCGCATTTGCAAATCTTTCCAAATCAAAATAAAGCCCTCAACGTGAAAAACATTATTTCGGGAATGTCAAATTACATTTTCATTCCATAAAAATACACAATACCTTAAACAACCGGGGACATCTGTTTTTTTTCTTTCTTACAAAAGAAAACATGTCTTGACGGTACCCAACGCTTCATGTTATTTCCGTCAACCTGTATCAAAATAAAAATCTTTGTAAAAATAAAGCGACAAGTGTGGAACACGTTAACGGCTTGTCACATTCAATAAGTTACACGATTTCACCGTCTCCCATCTATGTATTCATAACTCCACCCAAGCCCTGTCGACAATAATGGTAGGAGCACCACAACACAAACCGACTCCTTGCATCAAAGTAACAAAAAAAAATCTTGTCAAAAGCCCAATGTGAAAACAATGACAGGCATGAATAATGAAGAAAAAATCAGCATATGGCCTTAATAAATGGGGAGGACGAAAATCACACGTCGTTCCACAGCGGACTCTTCACTTTCTCTCTCTCTTTCTTTCTTCCTCCCTCCATATTTTTTCTAGAATTATTAGTTGTTCTCTGAAAATACGTGCATAATGTACATGATGCCTTGTTCCGCTCCCCCCTAATATTTCCATGCATGAACTCTCTCCTTTTTTTTATTATTATTGCCTCCGTTTACTTTCTATTCGCTCATTCATTTTTCTTCACTTTCTTCCGGCTTTAGCCTCCGTTTCCAGTTGGAACCTCTCCCATCCCTTAGCATCCCGAATAATGTAGATTTCATGTAAATATTGTTTAAAATACTCGAGCTATATTATATAATAATAATGAAAGTCCTGTCCTTTGTTCAAACAAACAGTAGTTTGACTATAAAATAGGGCCTAGTGGAATGAATAGGCGATAGAAAAACAAAAAGGTAATGTCCCTCCGAAAAAAAGAAAATCTGTTATATAACTTTATATAAACCCTGTTTGAATAGTAAGGAGGATGCCGCAGAAGACAAATAAAAGGAATGGCGGATGGATCCTTGTTCTTTGCATGTGTTTTTTTTATCCCATCTCATCCCTCATGTACTTTGTGTAGATGGATGAATGAAGATGAAATATTTATGGGCTCGACGTGAGGGCATGAGACAAGGGAGCCTTTCTTTGCCGTGCTTTTTTTTTTTGCACAAACACACACACGTAAGCAAGCACATGTATTCATATTATCCCTGTCTATTCTGTCCATTAAAGACATGAATTTTCACATTACATAAATATGGGGAACACAATAGGAGAAGAATATCTTTCTTCGTATGAGAAGAGAAGTCCGTCCTCCTAAATGGCTTATTGGAGTGATGTATGTCGGTATTACCCTCGGTGTATTCCCAAACCTTCCCGTCAGTCACTCAAAAATTGTTTCCGTTTTGAATAGTCTGCTTTTACATGCAGAAAGCGTCGTGTCGTGATCATTCCCATTACTTTTACTTGTGAACAGGAGGTTTTTTTTTGTAAAGCTGTGCTGGAGATAGTTTTGGAGATCCAGGGAAAAAGTAACAGAAAAACTTAAATCCATTTAGTTAGTAGCTATCCCCATTACTTATGCATCCATCACTGTAGTTTTGGGTGCTAGCAGTTGCCCTATAAAAATTAAACTGGCTGGTTACCCAGAATTTTTGTGCATTGCTAATACTTTTCCCGGTCAACTTTAGCGATATAGCGCCATGTCACAAGAAAAGTTTGCCGACGGGAATGCAATAATAATTATTTTCTGGGGAAAGTAGACAATTAACTTAAGCAGGATGTTATGTCATCTCGCAATTTACCCTTACGTATTTGCAGTTTATGCTTTGTTACGCTTGGATTTTTATGTATTTTTTTCGACGGGGAAAAAGATTCGTTTGGATTTTTCTCCTTCATTGTTCATCTCATCCGTCACATTTTGTCACTGGGAAAGGGAATGATGATGATGGAGTAGTAGAAAAGGACGGTTGACGGGGGAAGAATGCCACGTTAGTTGAGTCGAAGTAAACAGAGCGTTAAAAACTAATCGATCCTCCCAATTTATTCAGCTTTCAATCATTTTAATTTTGTTGTCTCAGCAGCGACAGCAGCAGCCATCCTTGCCTTGTCGTATTAACTCAATGTACGAGCCTACGATTAGCATGGGAAAATAGACAAGTCGGTGGTGCTACTCCGCTGCTGTGTGAATATGGTGGTGGTGCCAAGGAGCAAATCAAGTGTGAGTGAGTACTTCATCAACTAATCTTGCCACGAAAATGCTTACGCAGGCCATTCCATTTTATCAACTAGATACAATGAATGGATGGATGGGAAATACATCCCGATAGATTTTGTTCCCCAATCCCCTAACCATGTACGTATGTTATGTATAGTTGGAATACGTCCATCCGGTGTTACAACTTAATTGGCCTTGACACCATGAGCAAAGTCATCAGACATAAGACAAATTAAATTAATTATCTTTTACATACATGCACAATTTAGGAGCGGATGTACGTAAATTATTTTTCCAGTATTCAGCTGCTGCTGCTGCTGTATCCAGTTTATCTTCATCAGCAAAAATACTGACACTCATGCTCCGTTATAGTTACGATTTTTTTTTGCACAAACAACCTATACTTGCCTCTGATTTCTGTCGTCGTATCTGGAAATTTATGTGCTTATTTTTACAAAAGTAAAATTATGAGTTTGTTGTGTTTATTTTATTGTTGTTGTTTGCTGATGTCGAATAAATTAATTTGTCCTCGTTATAAAACTCTGCTCTTCGCTGAGAGTGGTGCTTTTCATATATTTCTACTGGGGCTTTGATTGCCAAGAGCACATTG
>JAQGAI010001293.1:0-15239 GCA_034696905.1 Lepidocyrtus violaceus | reverse complement strand
CGTTCCTCCATCATCTAGTAGCTTCTCTTGAAATCAATGAATTTTCCTTTTCCAGGCATACCATGACAATTATGACCCTAAGGAATCCGAATTTTATGTGGTGGATGATCGACCAACGTTACTTAACATAACCCTCTCAAGAAACTCGGTAAGTTTGATGGTTTAGGAGGAGAAAAAGAAACATCATTAAGGAAATGAGAGTTATTTGGCAGCAGAGTCTGTAAAAATTATGCCTAATTAGAATGCTAATGGGATGGGATGAGGATGTCTGCTTTAATAAACTCTGCCATATTAGTATACTTAAATGTATTTTTACATTACCTATGCATAATGTCCCTGGGAAATTAAAGCGTGGAATTTTTTTTATTGTAATTCTTTAACATGCAGCATAAATCGGTGTCGGGTCGACTGCCTCTGACGGGGCGATCGCTTGTTGGGAAGCCAACGGATAACTCTAGTGATGCCTCTTCACATCTTTCAAATTCCATAGATAATCACTACAGCTTTGCTAACCTTAACGAGTCCCCTTCCCTCTTTCACTTTTCTTCCTCTTCACTCATTGCACTCTGCATATTATTCCACGCTGCAGTATCTTTCAGCACGTTTTCAACGCTGCCGCAAATCCTATCGTCGGCGATTGAGTCTAAAGTATCCTTGTTAGATTTACTTCAACTAAATACTCAGCCACGGGTTTACGTGGAGTCAGATTACCCCTTTCATCCACTGTCATTTGGGGAAAATGGTTGCAGTGGATGATGAAGCTTTGTATAGATGAGTAGAATTATATATAAACATTAAAAAAAAGATATTGATAAGTTACGTAAGGGCATCTCACCTCAAATCGATCCGATTTCAATTGACAAAACAATTACTCGTATTCCTTTGAAAATCCGAATAGTAAACTAAGTGGATAGGTACGTAACGTAATACCACTATAATTGAGATAGTCCTTCCTAGCCTTATATGGTTTGAGCCTCCCATGAAGGTATATCTGGACTGACTAATGTATGTAATAAGCTCTCTGGGGCAACTTAAGCTAGTTTGTAAAAGCAAAGAAAAAGTCAATGTACGACCGAGGAAAGTGTCAGTAGCGAAGCTGGATAATTTTGGATGACCATATTATATTTAGTAAAGTGTATACCGTGATCTAAAACAAAAGTTTGTGATTCATTTAAATGTAATTAAACGTTTTCTAGTCCACGATTGATTACCACAACAGATTTTGTGCTCAACTGTAATGTTCCATACAGTCATTAGCTATAAGTTATTCCTTTTCGTCAAGTCACAACGAAATACAGTGTATAGGACACTGTGTAGTTGTTTTGTTTTCAGATATCACTCCAAACAATTCCGAAATCAAATTTTAATACCCGCAACGCGTTGTATTTTATACAATAATAATAATGATAGTACGAATGGTAACAATACTCATTACACAATTAAATATAATTGGCGCAGAGCAACTTGAAAATGACCTTGGTGGATTTCCTTATCTATGTATATATAAGAGTAAGTTGATAGTACCTTACGAGTGCGTAGATCCAGAGAGGATACTTATTTTCCTTAATTATAATGATTCACGACTTACGCTTTACGACAGTTAATCCTCTAGTCAATTTCTTATTTATTCATGGCTATTTATATTAGTCAAGTAGCTATACGTATACCAGCTCATTTTGCCAAATCAATTGTAAGTAAAAAATGGAACATTTGGATATTACAGTATATTCTAATTAGTTTCTCGCTACTAACTACCTACTTACTTTCCTGTGACCATTTTGAAAATAAGTAATGTCAGTATTTGCCGCTAACGCGATCTCTACCGGCAAGTTTCGGATTATCTAGGCTATCATTATCTAATTTATGAAACTTAATTTATCTTTACAGGCAAAATCTCTTTTTGACACCTCTAAAATCAGCTTTCCAAATAATTAACATATAAGTATAAAAATATGTAGTATTCCTTTTTAAATTCTGTACCTTGTATGTATTACCTACTTTTACTACTCCACGAATTTAATTAATCTGTTTTTTACTTCCGTTTCTACAATTATAATCCCTTTACAGAACATAACTGCCCTGTTATCCTCTGTTTTTTAATACTTAAAAGTTTGGAACAACCTTTCTTCCAATTTTTTAACTGTGTATATATGTTAACCTTTAATGTACCATTAAGATTAGTATTTCTTTTGTACAATCATCTTTTCCGTTCATAAAATTGTCTATTTTATTTTATGTATGTAAGAAAATTACGTAATTTTGCTCTATGCCAAACAAAATACTATGTAATACTTTGAAGTACCTATTACTTTTATCTTAATTGATAATTTAAATTTGATCATGTACTTTTAGTTGTACATCTATTTAGTACATACTTTTGTATTCATTTCGTTTCTCAGTCTTTTAACATTTTATAAAGGGACAACAATGCAATGCAACTTTACTATTTATCTACTTAAATATATCTAATTATGTTTTAAATTGTTAAATTAATAATACGTTAATAAAATGGTTTCTAGCAATTATCTTTCTTCAAGCAGCTCTTCTTCTTTGGGTTTCCTAACATGATAAGTTTCTTCTGATAAATGTGTGGATTTTTTTATTCAATACAAATTGAACTTTAGGGTCATCCAGGTCAGTTTGGGCAGCACTCGGTACCGTCAAGGGACGTGATTTATATGAGTCACCCTCCCAAAGGTCCTCCACACTCGCCACCTCCTCAACAACAACAAGATGCATCCGGATATTTTAATTTTAATAGACTTGTGAATACCTTTTTCGGTTAATAGAAAACTTTCGAGAGAATATATATAACTTATAACAATAACAAACTTACTAATTTACCTGTACCATTTTATTGATTGAATTTAAAACAACGCTAGGAAATAATATGTTTTGGCCCGGAGGTAAATCACATCATATTCAATGCATTATAGTCAAGAGTATATAATCGTTACATATATTTTTATGATGATGGAATTAAAGATGCGCTTTTAATAAAAAATTGAAAATTGAGTGGGGATTGGAAACTGGATATTCTGTCAAGCATAGGCACATACATTTATTTCGTCGAGCATCATTTGAAAATGTTTAGCTTTAAAAAAGCATTAAAAAAGTATTTGCGTATCTTTATCTCAAATATGCATACCTACTTCATCTGGAGTCGTTTTCATTCAAACCCTACTTACCGTCAAGTGCTGTTTTCTTCAAGAGTTTTTCAAGCAAAGTTGACACAACAATGTTAATGTTGAATCATGCCAGAACAATTAAATAATTTGATGCATATTATTATTATTTATGCTTGTCACCAGATTTTGCACAAGAATAAATAGATTTTATATAACGATGATGGGGTTTATACCAAACCATAGTATGCAACTGTCCACCTGCAATGCAAAGAATGTATAATGAAGCATTTTAATGAATTCATCATCTTGTCTTGCTCATTATCAAGATGCCTCATTATGAAGCATCCCAATGTATAAATTAATTGCTTTTTAATTTTCTGAATTATAATAAGGTTTTATTGGTTTCACTTCTATTTATTGACAAGTAAAATCTGAAACATAGCTGTTTCCTAAAGTCTACTCAATATTAGCTGGAACTCTTACATGGTAGCTAGTTAATGGATATATTCCTCTTTCCTTTTTTATTTAACTTTTATTACATATTTCATAGTGTTAGGTATTTATGTACGTTGCACTTATATCATAATTAAATATGTAATATAATCTAATATGTAATTCTTTTAATTTACCAATTACCATTACATTATTATATTATTTAAATTACACGGGATTACTCATAGCCTCTTTTCAAAACTAATTTATATGCTGGGCAATCCATTCTATTACATAAACGTACAACTAGTTTATTCATATCTTTTCAGTTATTTTATCCGAGATTAATTTTATAAGTTTTGAAATACAAAATATCGGCAGTAGTGTAGCATTATATAAAGATTTAATGTAGTTTAGTTTAAGCTGGTATCATCCGATAACAGCCGATATCTATGTCTGTATCATGTATTTTATTAAAAGTGTTTTAGAAGAATAAAAGTGGGGCATGCTCCATATTAACTAATGATATCATGCCAATGCTGCTAAAATGGTTGAAACTTGCCAGTTTTTTTTAATTGTATCTCTCCCTACGTGAAAATGTGTCCTGTCGTAATTCATCTTCCCATCGCCATCGTTAATGATCAAATGTATTATTTTTATGTAACATTTTAAAAGGTTATAATTATACTGTGTGTGGTGAGCTTCTATGTAAAACGCTTTTTGGACCTATTGCTGGCATCAAGTATGGAACGTCCTTTGGAGTAAATTGTTTGCAGGACAATTATACTTTCTTTCACTCCTCGCAATACATAAAAGGTAATATGATTTAAACTAGCAATAAGTTCCAATACATCATCATCACAATCGAAAACAGCAAACCCATCTGTAAAACTTGCAAAAATACAACCATGATGCATTCTTGACAAAATATTACACACGCAAAAGCATTACATTGGCATATACTTACGAAGTACATCGCATGAAATGTAGGTCCTAGTTGCTCATAACTAAATCTACGCAGACAAGACCAAGGAAAAGTTAGTTTTTGCACTTAAGTTTCAAAAAGGCTTATTAGAGTTAAGGCTAGGAATATGCAGAACATAACACTATAACATTTCATGTTCCTAGAAAACAGCCAACTACTCAAGCGAAGGAAGGATGTTAAAAAGTTATGCTACAAATTATTAATTATCAATAATAATTATTTAAGAGTACTTGAAGACAATGACAATAATCCACTTCTTGCTAATACAATACAGTGCTTGTGCACATGTTTACTGATTGTGAAGATATTCATAACATTTACGCTAAAATTCGGAATAGATAAATTTTGTTGAAAGAGAGATGATTGACTACACACAGTTTCTTATTTAGTTGGTGTGCTCTTTGTTGATTTTCTTTTCACGTTGCTGTTATATTTGTGACTCAATATAAAATATAATGTTATGTTTACTTTAAATACAAATATAGTTGGTGGTTTATCGACAGACGATATACATTTCAACATCCTGATTGTTTTTAAAAGAGTATCAATTTTCTTTGAAGATGCAAGCTCCAGGAGAAGAATATATGGTTAGATACATACACATATGAGTTAATTTAGACTTTCAGCTAATTCTTTTGACAATTTCAATACACATTCAGTAGAATCCATGCAGGCCCTAAACAGAGTCAGACATTTTAAATATAATTTTGTCAACCGTTCTGTCCATTCATTGTTTGAAAAATAAATTTCACTACTTTTTTTCGTATGACTGTGAAGTATTATATTTGTTGGTGATTGATTACAAACAAATGAAACGTGTTTGTCAAATTGTTCCTTGTTTATTATATTGATCATGATCATTGTCACCAAGTTATACTATAGTAATGATATTGACAGCACATCAGATACATAATATAATTTCTCATCAAGGTAAGTAATAATAAATACCTCTATTAAAAAAATAATACAATATAATAACTATGTTCAAATAATTTACAGGGGAGAAGGAAACGTTATACACAAAATTTGATCAAGCCGGTAGGCTGAACCTTTGAGAAAAGTAAAATTAATTTAAAAAAAAACTGGCCTTTCACTAATCTAAGGAGGCCTAGGATACCAGTTTTTCTTCCCAAAATTGTAAATTTCATTTCACAGCTATTATGTAAGTCACATATGACATTTATTGATGAGGTATTGTAGCAAAATATGTAGCTATTAATTGTTTGAAGATGGGAAATTTACTTGGCTCATAACTCATATTATATGGATGAATAAAAATGATTTGAAAGAACGCTAAGTATATTACACAACATGAAAGGGCAACGATTAAACTTTACATGTTAAATAATTACATAGTAAGTACATAGAAGTTATTATTATTTTTAAGACTTATCCGTACATAAGCATCATCACAGTCAAGCTGCTATTTCGACTACGGACATGATAAAATTCCCCATTAAAAGCTATCGTAGTATAAGATATTTCAGACACAATGTTTTAAAGTTTTCCTCCCATCTCAACCTATTCTTTACCTAATAATCAGATAGAGAAAATCGTGTAGATGAGTTTAAACTTTGGTTTCCAAACGGAATGAAACATTTTGTTAACAGGATAGACTTGATTATGTTTTTGCACTCACATAAATGCATTTTTTGATAGCGGAATGTACAGGGAAATGACTCCGGAGAACTAGAAGGTTAGGTATTTTTAATTAGATTGATTGTTGATTTGTGTTTAGCAGACCAGTTTTTGTCACATTGTTACAGGGATATGAGTTACAGTTACTTTGGTACTCATGATGCTAAATACTTGTTTAAAATTTCTGATGACTTCAATATGAAAGATTGGATGGATTACTTAAATAATTTTCTTTATGTTTTACAATACACGTCGCATAAGTTTAGTTACCTTGTATGTAGATTCATTTTGATTGCCAATTTGGTCACACTTTAGCAGGGTATGTTTTCGTAGTTAATTGTTAATTACCTTGTAATTATGTTGATTGCCAATAGGGTACATAGAGATAGATATTATAGACAATAATTAGATAACGACCGAAAAGTAGTAGATAAGTTTCGCATAAAAAATACCAACCTCACTTTCATGTTTTTTTGCACATTATATGTTTGTTTGTTGCTTATGTATTTGGCTCCCTTAATTTTCATCACCATATCCGTCTTGAATTACATAGAAGCTCATAAGCTGTGTGAAAATTTAGAGTTCATTTGTTTTAAATACTTTTATCCTTGGCCATTGTTTAACCCCTCTTGTTTGTTACACGTAACTAGTAAGATACATAGCTCAAAAGTTCATTTTGTTTTAAAAAGATAGTTCACTGTTTTTATAAAGATTGTCAGATTTTGTTTTTCAAGATACAAAAATTTTTCAGGGGGTAAGATAGATTTGTTTGAAAAGTTCGAAAGTTTGTGCACTTCACGTCACAGTTTTTTACAGTCTAAGGTTTTGTTTTTCATTGATATAGAGTTAATACACAGGGGTAAACTCTTGAACGTTCCAATATTGTAGGGCCCACATTTCGAATTTTAGGTTAAAGAGTAAGCAAAGACAGATTTAATTTGTAAGTAAACTACAGTTTGGCATCGTTTTGTTCTATCACCACCAGGAAGGAAAATATTTGGATAATTTAGTGGGGACTATTAGCAGAGCATTTTTGCAGTTTATAGAGAAAGACGGAGAAAGTTGACTATTTGTTACAAGGATTTTTTTTGTATCCTTATAAAGAAGTAGCGAGTAGCGGTTTTCAAGCATATTCATTATCCATTCTTGGCTAGGTTTAGAAGAGTTCACGGTTAACAATTATCACACATAGTTTATATATACACACATGTTTAAAAAAAAACATCCATAAAGATCCTCATCATTCTGTCATGCTTAATAGTTTTATTTTCTTGTAGAAAATTCTATGGTGCTTTTTAGTTTCTTATCTGGTCAAAAAATAAATAAATCAATGAAATGGTTCATCTTCTTTTATCTACAATACTGTACATTGTGTATTGCAATGTCGGAAAGTGAAAACCTACCTAAATTATTACTGGAAGTATTTTTGAGGAATGGATTGAAATCTTTAAATCATAAATTAATGAAGCAAATTCAATACCTTACATCATAATAATACCGAAAGGTATAAATACATTATAATTAATACATTTTTAAACTTGTAAAGCATCCGCTGCTATTAGACGGGAAAGCCTGGAAAGGTTTTCAGTGCACAAACGAATCAGTTTAGAGCCACTGCTCGTGAGTCATTACTAACTAACAATAAGTATGAAGATGATTGGATTTGATGTAGGTAGGCTCCCTTTTACAACGTTTTTTGTTTTGTTTTTACCTCAACCATATATCTCCATTCATTCAAGTTAGCTCCTAAAACAAGTAGTGATTTGTGCACATTTAAAAATTTCAGTTTAAATTTCTCTCCATGATTGTCCCAAGGACTATGAACCCATAATAGTCTACGAGTTTTTAAGCTATAAACTTGTTTTTTTTAAAGATACACATTACTAACTTCGAACAACTCTAGCAGCACATTTATACAGTGTCTTTCCTGTCATTTTAAATGAGATATGAAAGGAGAAACCACTGAAATTTCGGCTAAACTTGGCTAATAATTTATCATAGTAGCGAGTAATTAATTATGAAGCACCCTAAAATAAACATTCAAGTACATATCATAAAATCTGTCGACGATTTTATTTTCACGGGATTTTACTTATATTATACAGATAGTGTTCGTTTTTTTTATAGAAAAAAATAGGTGTACATTTACTTAGTCCTGATTTTCCATCCTTATCCTTCTAAAGACCGACTGGGCATTTACAGCCTCATCTAAAGTTATATAATTCTGTTGTTTAGAAGAATTTTGAATAGTGCGGATAACACAGTGGTTACTTTCCCATTCCTCATACCATCTTACACTTACTTTTATACATTGTCAAAAAATAATATATATTTTTTTTTCTAAATCTTGATCACGTTTATTGATTTGTCCTGATTTCTTTCCTAAAATATATAATATTTTATTCATAGTGGTTAATATCAATATCAACTTCATGATTTCATTACCTTGTTATACTGTTTCCAAATAAAAAACAAAGGTATTCACAAACAATTTATATCAGACGGAGACTGCGCCTATCAGAGTTACTTAGGCATTCGAAAAAAAATCATTACCGTCCCCTCAACTACATTCTTGTAAATAGATAAATGAGGGGAGTATACATAATACCTTTTTTGTCTTAGCGTTTTCATTTTGATGTAGTCTATACAAATATGTTGGTTTCTACCAAAAGTGTAGTTTACCGTTCCAGTCACTTTCACTACACATGACCTTGTGAATATATAAGCTTCCCATGTCGTCAATTGTATTATCTCACTTTTAGGTTCACTTTGGTGAATTATCTCCAGCTACTTTCTTCCGGTTCAGGGAAGGATAGTTAGTTAGGTAAATGTATTTATCTTATGCGGAAAGGTTGACAATCTTCCTTAATTGGCTAGTGAATCACAAAGTTAGGCTACTCAAAAGTTGTCAAAAGGAAGGTTTCTCCTTTAACTTCTAATTTCACGCAATTATTTTTACACGTGGGGTGCAATACTGGGAAAACTTGGCGCAGTACCGTCGAGGTACATAACAGTATGAAAGGAATTTCCGGGTGAAAATTAGTTTAGATTTTCTTAGGACCAATAATTTTTCAATTGAATTGTTTCCTGTATGTTCTATACTTTATAGATTTTACAAAATATCCCGTCAAAATAGAAACCCTACTGTATTTTTTGTTTCAACTAAATTTCTTTTCAAAAATGATGATTCCAGTTTTTAGTGTAGTGTGTAGCGATTCAGTAAAACTTTAGAGGGCCTACACACATATATAAGTAGTAACAAGTTATTTAGTTTTGGACATTTTTTTTTCGGTTTGACTGTTCCCCATAATGCAGAATACAATAATACTTATTAACACATTGTAGTTTTTTTTGAAGATGTAAAAATGTTCACATCGCTAATAGAATTTGGCATGCTGAGAATTTAACGTGCGCATAACTATTTAAGTAAGTAAGTAAGTTACTCTAAATTAATTTCCAATTTCGTCTAACAATTATTCTTTGTTGGCAATGAAACGGCTTCTCCGTAATTAGGTAGTTGATAAGTGGCTTGGCTTGGCTGATGATGATGTCGAGAAGAGAACGGAACAACATAGACATCTTGAGTAGCTTCAGTAGCATTTCAATGCGATAATATACAGATCTCGCACCAACCCTTTCACTCCGTTTCCGATTCGAAAACTAGGTTGGAAGCAGAACAATTTGTCTTTCTGGTGGGAGTGCCAATGACTCCAAGCAGTTTGTTTGTCCTAAACGTAGATAATATTTTTTGGAGGACGTAATGAACGCTGTGCACACCATGTTTTCATCCCTTTGCAAATTATACCTCACTCTTTCATAGTGTCAGCCGGCAGGATGCTTATTGTTCGTTTTCATGGAGTCTTGGTAGTGGTGGTGGTGATTGTGAAGTTTTAATCCAGAAATTGGAGTTTGCGTTTTGTTTCACGGAAAAGGAGGTAGATCGTGCTAATAATGGTGGAGGCTGAAGGTGAGACGATCCAATCCGCCCGCAATTTCCCAATCCAACGATAAGCGGTGAGGCTTTGGTGACATCAGATCGGGAGTCTTGCAATTTGTGTGTGTACTTTAAATTACGTCCAAAAATCAGAGTCTTGAAAATATATTTCCCTACTTTTTAGTCGTTATTGTAAGTTAGAAGCCAAAGTAGCCCGCTATTGTAGTGACCAGTATTACGGCAAGTATAAGGAGGCATATCATGATCATGATTTTCTTCTGCAAAACCAAACAAAAACAAGGCATACTGTACATTAGCATTGAAATTATTATTCATTATAATAAATTCATTCATAACATATTTTTAAAACTAAGGATGAAACAGGGTTTCCCTGGACAATGTAGAAACCCAAAGACGGCTACTGACCGATGAACATGGATTCAATCTGTACAACAAACATTTAAAGAGATATTGATAACTAATAACTACGATTGAATTTATGGACAACATCCGATTTATATTGCATAGCTAACTAATTACATGCAATATAGACTGTCGAGAGTTTTTTCCGGATTTGAAACAGAAGCATTGAAAAATAAAAAATGGTATTTCTCTTAAGTCATGTAAGTTGAAGCTTTTTGATAAAATCTACAAGTGTGCCATTCAGTTTTCTTTTTCTTTTGTAAATCCGCCAGAGGAAATAAATCGGAACGATAGGAAAAAGAAATTGTTTGCAGTTGCTGGATTTACATTGAATCATAAAAGATTTTACTGTCTTGTCGAATTACTTTCACCAGTAAAACAGCCCTTTTCTAGCATGATCATATTTACACTCGCGATCTGTACAGTTTAGTGTATCGAAGCCTATACGTAGTGCAATGTAGTTAGGAATATGCTTGACGCAATCTCCGAGAAGTACTCATGTATACCAGGTAGTAATAAACTTTGCTGTTTTCTTGTGAACTGTTTGAACATTTGCCTCGGTGTGCAAATAAACGTACGTGCTTCAACAGGAATTGAAACGTTGGAACTGTTTTACTCCCTTCCTCTGCTTAGCAGCATTTTTCCTGAGATCATCACCAAAACATCTCCACTACAAGGAAATGAAATGACTAACTGGTACACCTTAGCTGGAAATTGACTAGTCATTTCATACAGACAAAATGACGAGCCTTAAAGAATTGCTGGAATTCTGTCTTAATTGAGCATAATGAATAAAAGAACATAATTAATCTATAATGGTTCATATTATTTATTCAATAATTCCATTCGGAATGTATGTATGCGATGGAAACAAATCCATCAGCGTGTAAAAAAAATGTTTTTCTGATTCACATCGCAAAATTCGTCATAAACATATATTTTGTCATTCGCCGAGTTTGAAAATGGTCGGACAAACAAGACACAATAAATACACTCTGGATTATAAGTATGAACAACAGATACTTTCATTCAGCAACTTTCACATAAATTAAGTTTTGCTATGTATAATATATATACCCGCATGAAACAAATACAGCAAAGAAAAGCTGTAATGGTTGGAGGTTTCCTACAAAGGTTGTCCCAGATTTGACGCACTTTACATTTTAAATAGTGGATGATTTTCTTTGAGAAAAGGTTCCCTTTCGTCGGAGGATTTTCGGCAGTCACTTTTTGTAATCCAAAACCGATATCATACAGCGATACAGAAAGTGAAGGATGACTGACGGGACACCTACAGTTTCTCTGTTGCTGTTTCGTGTGAGTTTCTCTCATTGCACCTACATTCGATTCCCATGGACTGTCAAACTATTAGATTGAAAAGGAGAAAAGATTTTGTTTCTCTGTGCTGTGGATTTCCTTCTGATTCACTGCTTGTAATCTTTGCCAAGTTTTGACGTGTAGCCCACTACTCTCCCACTGCCAGTATAGTTTTGTTTAATCTGGAAATGTGCTACAGAATTTCTTTTGGATGGAGGTATACGTTAATGTGCTCATCCAAACTTTTAATAAAACATGTTAAAAAGTTTTTTTTTTAACTTGCAGAAATTAATTATTTAAGAACTTATTATGAAGCATTAAGGTAAGGTGAAACTTGATATTTCAAGAAGTACTTCAGTGATGTTTTTCTAATTGTCGATTTTTAATTAAGCTGTAGAAGTAGAAATGAATGCAGTAAGTAACTCAATGATAATTATAATTATGCTCCCCAGTTGTGAGCGCTACTGACGCCGACTATTAGTGTTTAAATGTTTTCCATTTAATCTACTCACAATAAGTCGTTAGTTGATTAACAACATTTTGGGAATTAAATTTCTTCGTGTCAGCTTGACACTTTGAAGAAAGTGATGATAACATAACATAACTCCTCAGTCATCTTCCAAAGAATAATGAAGGGAACTAGGAAGTCTTTCATGGCTTCCAAGTTGAAGGAAGGATATTCATTTCTTTTGTGTGTGGTGTCAATATTCTCTGGTGAAATGAAATCCTTTACAATAATCTTCCCATATAACGGCCTTCCTTGAGGATATCCTTTCCCCACAATCACAATGGACATATTATTCTTTTATTATCGTATTCTTATCAGGCTTACATTATAACATAATATTTACTTGGAGTAAAGAATCAACCACCTAATGATAAGAGATAAGGTACTATAAATGCTTTACGTAACATTCGGGAATAAATACCTATCACACATATAGTCAATTGACGACGGGAGGAAGGATACAGCTGTATTGCCCGTGTAAAGAGAAGATGATGGTGACAAGGTTAACATGTCGCATGAGAGATTGTAAGAAGAAAACGACAATGGTGGTGATGGTAAACTTCTTACGGTTGATGTGTAATGCAGATGGGGTGCCGTCAAGATAAAGTATGTCAAGTACACTACATTTTTTTGGGGGGGGGGAGTGAAAACTGACGGCGTTTAGCAAAAAAAAAGTTATATAAATATATAGATGGATATCACTCACAGTTGGCATGCTGATGCGATGACCAAAAGTGAAAGGGGGAGAAAGAATGAAGTTCACACAGAGGAAGCATTCATTCAGCGTGTTGCCCAAAGCAAACAAAAATCTTGAGCACAGGCAAAGAAAGCCTTCCCTTTCATCCAGTTTTAATATAAGCCGAAAGAATCTTGTCTTCTGTCATGTTACACGCTAGACACCATGCCCTGATATGATAGCCCTATTTAGCTCCCACACTTTGCTCATATGTATTGTTATGCTTTTTAATAAACTAAAATGCACATCCATTTGTTATCTATCACATGATCCATTTATAACTTGAGCCTTGTGGGACAGCGCTCAAGGAGACAGATAGCGAGGATAATAACTTGTGATAGAAAACTTGAGACGGCTGAAGCTAAGCTACAATAGCAAGGGCTTGGCCTAACATATGTCTTGCTTCTGTGCAATAATGGAAAGTGTGATATTATCCCGAAAGTAATGAGGAAGCGGGGAAAAGTTGAACGGGGGTTGAACCACCCTTCCAACAATACATACGATCTAAAACTTTCATTAGGTCACAGACAGGATTCCACGGAAATGGTTTTCTCTGACTAATTTTGCAAACTGCTTAGCAATTAACAATCCTCCGGCTTGTTCCTTTTAAGCAAAACGAGTCATTCCTCTTCAGTATTTCAACAAACGTCATAACACTTAAAGAAATAGTTTCTTTTTACAGAAAGATCATAAAAATGAAAGATAAAAGTGAAAACTGAAATAAAAAAGCAGTTACATAATATCTGCAGTTGTCATCTAGAAAATGTCCTTCCGAGTGGATTCGTGACAAAATGGTTTTTCAAAATGAGGGCCCCTTTTCCTTGAAACACGTATCAATGTTGGTAATACACCTTTACTCTTTTATAGTGTAAATGTACATACACCTCCAGCAAGGGAAATGATCGTTGAGGGGAGTAAGGTTCGGAATATGAAATATGAAGATTGGCTAGCGTGTCAGCTTTTTCTTCCATACAGAGAGAGGGCAAAATAAAAAACTATGAGCCTCTCGCCAATGATGAAGATCATTTATTACGCAATTTGCAAAACAGCAGCTTTCCCTGTAAATTCCATGCTTGAGTCACTTCTGCAGATTATTAGCAGTGTCATTCTCTTCTGATGTCTGCAAGCATTAGTTTCATTTCATTTTCGGCAGTTCGAGAGCTTTATATTTTGGAAAAAAACATAAAGTGGACAATTATTTCCCAGTAAAAAGAACGGTTATCTAGCTAGCTTTTATTGCAAACTACATAATAATTTGGAGAATCAAAGTTTGCCACTACTGTAGACGTACATTCACCGTTCCAGATACTGTTTCAGCCATTTTAATAACTTTTATAGCTCACAGTTGGCAAGTTTTAACTATACAAATTCATTTCATCTGCATATTATACGGCATAGTAAAAGGACATGAAAAACATGTTTTTTTTGCAAAGAAACTCTCCCAAATTAAGATTCACATTTTGCCAAGTTGAAACAAGTCTGATTCTATACAGTCCAGAATGCGATATAGAGACAACTTGAACATGGGACTCTCTCATGAAAATTCTGCCTTTTTCATTCTTTTAACGATGTCATATCATCCCACCCTCTCATTAATGCAGTGACTTTCCCCTTACTCCCAAGCAGTAGCAAACTGACAATAAATGAATGGAACGGTAGTAAAAACGACTGGAGGTAGAGCTTCTTTCTTGTGCCCTGGTAGAATACAATATGACAAAGGGAGCAAAGGAAGGATGATAGAAGTGTGATAAATGGTTCCAATTTCCATCTCACTCCATTGTAGGATGATAAAAATGTCAGAGGAATGCTCTCTCCTCCTCTGATATGCTTGTGTGAGTACTTTGTACAAACCCGCTTTTCAAAGTTATCGTCTCGTTCACACAGCTACCCACTTTAACAAAACATCCTTCAAACACTTTCCGGGGTCGAAAGTTCGCATGCTAGCGCCAGCCTAGCTGTAGCTATTCTCTTTACTTACCAAAATTGTTCGGTTGAGGAGGGAAAGGATCTACCAATCTGGAAAGGTATATTCATTCATTTGACAGGATAAAGTAGCAAAATTCAACAGCATAATGACAATGACCAGGTTTGTATAAACGAGCCACATACCTACATGCATATAACATCTAACATACAAT
>JAQGAI010001292.1:0-15241 GCA_034696905.1 Lepidocyrtus violaceus | reverse complement strand
AACAGATTCTTGAAACGTCTTTACTTTTGATTTACATTTCACAAAAAACAAGATCGAAAAGCTTATGATATTTTATCCAAGAAAAAGGGCTCATACGAATTGACGTCCTAACAAAATGAAGCTTATCCGAAGAGCCATCTCAATCCAATTCATAATATCCTTGCTACTCCTCCAACTGGATGAGTCAATGGGAAGTCATGACGTTGTCCAGCTAGCCCCCGGCAATAACGCATTAATAGAACATGTTTTGACGGACACGGGATCCGATGGGGCAAAAATCGTTGCTCAAGTCATGAACAGGGAATATAGTGCGGGGACGTTTGCAGTCAAACTTGTCCACTGTGCTCTTGACAGCCCCGGGGCAGCCGGTGGTATATCCAACGATGTGGAGCCCATCTCGGATTCCAAAAGGATAAAGGCGCTTGGGGCAAGACTGTTTTCAATAGACTTACATCCCTACCAACTACGGGAGCGGATGAGCTGCTACATCACCCTCGTCAATGAATATGGACAGAACATCGCCGTCCGAGAAATTTGTTTGCAGCCGAAGCAAACATGCTTGTGTGTCCACACCTGTAAATGCTCGTGCGGGGATGAGAATAACCTGAAGTGTGAGCCGCTTCCCGTTGAGCGCATAATTGCCACTGGACTCATTGATGAGGTGCAGGCGTTGGAAGTGTTGGAGGAAAAGAGTGAGTCTCAGTCCAAGTGGAAGTTGATTTTTCACTGGATTGTGGTGGCCCATATTGTCATTACAATCGTGGCCCTTTGCATATGTTTGCATAAGAAATGCCTCTGGGGAGGGAAGTCAAAATCTAAGAAGAAGGACGGCAAAAGAAAATTTAAGAGGAGAAATGCCACTTCGTCAGGAGGGACAACGGATGGGTCTGAGGTACTCTATGAAAGAAACCCGAAGTCAACCAAAACTCTGTACTCGAAGTCTGGCAACTCCCTTCCCACGATGTCTGAAATGGACACAGGAACCAGTTTAGGAGGTAGCGATGCGGAGAGTGGCAGAAATAGGGGGAGAAGCAGCCAATTCAATCAACAACCCCGTCCACCACCACCTTTAAGTGTTCCAAGCCATATACTTGATCCGAGTACTCGTCCTTCCGAAGGTAAGCCCAGCCGCTCACCAAGTCGTTCAACAACGGCTTCCCAAGGAATGCCGAGCCGCTCACCAAGCCGTCCAGCGACTCCCTCGGCTGCTCAAACCGGTCCAGGAGCTCCTTCAGGTGCTCCAAGCCAATTCAATCAAGGTCCTCCTACGGCGGCTCCTTCAGGTGCTCCCAGCCAATACCAGCAAGGTCCTCCTACGGCGGCTCCTTCAGGTACTCCAAGCCAATATCAGCAAGGTCCTCGTACTGCGGCTCCCTCAGGTGCTCCAAGCCAATACCGGCAAGGTCCTCCCACGGCGGCTCCGTCAGGGGCTCCAAGCCAATATAATCAAGGTCCTCGTCCACCACCTCCTAGAGGTGGTCAAAATCAATCCGCTCAAACTATGACATTTGTGTCTCAAAACCCGTCAACGAGACGACCAGCGGATATTCAGATTAACTCAAGTGTATCGAGTCAGCCATCACCAGAATCTTCTACAATGATGGGCGAAATGGACCACCTACTCCATCGCCATCGTCATCCTGTCAATTCTGGCCCAAAATACGCTGCTTGGGACAGGTGGTCTCCGGATAACAATAGTCTAACTGAAACCAATGCCGATGCCTACTTGACTTACATGGCGTCTGCCAACAGTTCCAAAACCAGTCTCGGCGCTTGGAATAGAAAGAAGAGGGACCAGCCTGCGGCCTATGATTTTCTACCTTCCCCGAAACGCAAAGAGTCTTATTAAAATTTATTTACAGATATCTTGGAACACAATTTAATTAATTTTACTTGCTGTAAAAAAATTATCCTTTGTCCTAATTATTATAATAGTTTTATCCAAAACTTTGCTAATTACTATATTAATGTAAATTATGAAATCACTCAAAACTGGAAAGATGTATAAATTGATTTTAGCGGAATATATTGTATTAGGCAATTTCTGTTTGCAAAAAAGGAAGTCCTCACGCAATAAAAAATATATGTAATTTATTTAAAAAATGTGAATTATTTGGTCAAAATTACGTGAATATCCATATTCCAGTCCAGATACCTGGTAAGGACATAAAATCAACTAGCCAGTAGTCAAAGTCTAATTTTATTCTAAATGTAGTCTAAAATGCTCGTGTGTACGGAATGAACAGTAATTAATTAGACAGTTAACGGTTAGCTCATACGCTGAATACATCTTCAGTTTACCTGGACTATGAAGCTAATAGAATGCCAATATTATTGTCATTTAATTCTATAAAGAGTCATATTTGCGAGAGAAAAAATATATGAAAAGTGATTGACGATGACAAAATGATTGATGATGATAGTTTGGAATTACCCAGAACTCTTTTCAAAAGATACTTCATCATGACTGTGGCTCGTTTTCCTATTTACTCTCCAAACTCAAACAATTGAAATTAGTATTTCATTGTCATCCTTTTAATCATTGACGAAAAAAACTTGGAATCATCCTTCATCTCTGCTTAGTATTCAATCGTCTAGCTACAGCTACTAATGAAAATGCCTTCCTATAATAGAAGATTTTTGTCAGGTTGTGTTGTAAACATATTTGTACTGTGCTGTGCTGTAAGTACCTTCTGTATATTGAAGATAGCTTGAGCTAGAATTAGAAAGCGAAAGTTTGACGTGTCGCCGTCCGTCGGTATGTACTAAGTACTAGATCAGAAACTAATGTTTCTTTAAAATTCTCATTAGCATAATACACAGCTCAAAATAAACCGCATGGCAATATATGTACTCTCTAATGTCATCCTCTTCACCAGCATCTTCAAGTTATTTATTTATTTACCTGGCCAAGCCAGTGTAATATTTTGTGAAAACCATGTCAAGTTGATTGAATTGCGTTACCGAAGTATTTACAAAGACATGCTCGCTCACCAACGTTCATTTTACCAAAATACAAGGTTCACAATTTCTGCTTACATAGATATGCTACCTATGTACATAACATGTGAAACAATCAGCTAATTTTACTAATGCCATTCCAAAATTATCTGCTTCATTTTGAAACTAGATAGTAAGCAAAGAGATACTGATTTGTGTTCTCTTCATGTAGAAAATGTCCCACCTCCAAAAACAAGCCAAGAAATTATATAGGAAAAAGCATAGCACGTAAATTTCAGTTTACTTTACTTACCTACACGCATTACCACCATTATACTACAAAGTAAAGCTTTTGTATTACTTTCGAAATGAAAACTTGAGTCACAGGATTCTTGTTCGCAGCTTATTAAAATGGAATAAATTATGAAGTGTAAATTAGTTGGATGTGGTTTGGTTAGAGCATCTTGGGAGTAGTGTTTGGATTGGACTTTGGAATTTTCATTTTTAATGGAGAATATGACCATTTGTAATTAAGTTTATTTAGTTAAATAGCAGCGATTGATAACAGCACAATACATAATTACAAAAGGTATTAGTGAACGTGTAAGTTGGTTAGTGTTAGTAATCAATCACAAAGTTATCATTTTTATCACAAGTTCAAACGATTCAAAAGCAGTGTTGCAAGCTGCATTGCAACTTCACCAACTGTTCTGAATAAATATGGCAAAAGGATTCGTACCAACTTTTCGATTACTTCAGAGTTTGCTTTTACTTTCGACAAGCCTTATTTTCTTCTTTTCGTTGGTGAATACTGCTTATGGCCGGAATCCAAAGTGCAACAACTCGTCGATAGACAAGGAACTGGACAGAGCTTCAGATTACCCCGAGGTTCAAGTGAGCAAATTAGTCCCCCTTTTCAGTGTGAATGGTTTCGGAGATCATGGAATGCCGCATCATCACCCGGATGTGACCTCTCCTAGGAACTTGTCGGAAGTGAGAAGTGGCAAAATTATCATCCCGAGCTTTTTGGAGCTGCTACGATTTGAGTGTTCTGCAAAATATAGGGTTCAGTGGGGATTCCAGTCCTTTCCGGTAAGATGCAAATGCAATAGCTTGTTTTATTCAAATCAGCAAAATTGTATTGCCATATTTCATATCTAGTGGATAACATGGGAGACGTGGACATCGGTGAGAAGGCTCGGAACGGAAAACGGATCAGAAATTTACAGTGCCTCCATCGAGTTCCACAAAGTACAAGAGACGTCCCTTCACACAAGAATCCCGATTTGTTACAGTGTCCAAGATCCTTGCAGGCAAACGGCTTTGGTACCACGGTCGGGTCCTGCAAACAGCGTAGAAATTACTATTGAAAATGCGTCGAGTAAGTTTATACAGATCAAAATAAAATATTAAGTGCCTGGAGTTAAGTTGTTTAGATATTGAGCGTTTTTAAACTTCTATGTAGGCTACGGAATCGATTCAAATTCGGAAAAGGAGCAGTTTGGGACGAATCGAAATTGCTCTTTAAAATTCGGCTACGATCCAATATCACAAAAGTTTTACTGTCAAGAAACGGATCCCGTGAGAAGTAGCCATGCTGGAAAAATATTTCTACGAGCTTGCGCGGACCCCGTCTCCTGCGATTCTCTCCTAGTCCAAGTATGATTTATTTAAAAAATTAAAGTAAGAAAATATAGAACGAGTCTTCAGAAAACTCAAAAGTAGATACTACTTTTGTCAAATTAGTCGAATTGTACAGCAGAGCCAATCATTCCCATTTCCGAGTGCACAATTAAGAATCGATGTAGGACAGAGACTGCCATGGCTGGGAAATTTCCAGGAATTGCTGTTTGTCACTCTGGAGGCCTACCAGAACATTCGGCAGCTATTCCGTATTTTTCTGCGCTGGTCCCTCAACATTCAGACTCTAACCAAACCACGCGGTGTAAGATATAAAGATAACCTAAATCGTTTCCATTTTTTTTTCAATTATGTTGATGCGCAAATTGTTTTGGCAGACTTAAACTGGAATGACGCCAATCCTCCTGACATGCTTCAATTTGGTGTATTCGACTCGACCGTCTACACACATCAAAAACTGTCGCTGATTTGCAACGCGTCATATTACTACTTAGGATCTGGGATGTACTATACCTTGCGCAAAATTGACACACCTTTAAAACCCAACTGGAAGAGTAGTGAAAGCAACATGAGAGAAAGCTTCACCAGTAACAATATCAGCATTAACAATGATATGGAAGAAGTTGAATTAGATCAAGCCAAAGAATCAGTCAAGTATGAGGAGGCAAACATCGGTGGAATCGGAACAAAGTTGCCTGTTGTTAGAACATTGGAACTGACTGATTTCGTATTTTCTACGGCCGGAACGTATGAGTTGACTTGCAATGCCCCGGTATGGAATATGACGACGTGGGCCAGAAAATCTCTTTGGTTAACCGTTGAAGGTGTGCCTTTCCCAAAAATATGTTGTTAAAATTTGATAAGGCTGTAAATGAAAATGCTCTAAATCATTTTCTTTAATTAATTAAATATTTCCAGAGTCGGTGGAACCCATTTTTGACGGGGGGAACAAGACAGTGCAGCAATATTACGCTCCCCACAAACGCTTGGAATGCATGGCATATGGGATACCCAAACCTGAGCTGACATGGTCCAGAGATGGAGAAGCAGTTCCAGCAGAAATCAGTTTGATCACGGGGGAGGAGCAGAATCGTACGTTAGTTTGGTCTATTTTAGTATTTCCAAAGTTGGACTATACTTACGGGATAAATGGCAACTTTACTTGTACTGCGACTAACGTTGGGGGAACGGTCATGAAGACATTCGTCATCATTCCAGCAGTAGCAGGTAAATATCAATGAAATATATAGGGTTTGGATTGGACTTGGAGGAAATGCTATTCCGAAATTTGTTTACGAACTTTGTCTTTCTTTCGTTTCCATTTCAGCGAAATCACAATCATTAGCATTGTTCCTTCTTGTTGGACTGGCCCTTCTGATTTCCGTTCTCATTCCATTGATACTCTTTCTCATCTGGAAGGTTCGGCATCAGCGGAGATTCATTCATGAATTGACACAGGAAGAAGTAGACGAATTTTTGAATGGGAAACCGGACTACATTCCATTCCAGTGTGATATGAGCACGTACGCATATTACCTGCCTTATGACACGAGTTTCGAAATTCCGAGGGAGTCTTTGGAAATTTGTATGACAAAAACATAATTATTAAATATCTTGTCTTACAACTACATACTTGGAACATTTTCTCCAGATGATTTATTTTTTTTTCCTACAGATTGGGATAAAATATTAGGCAGTGGTGAATACGGTCTCGTAGTATATGGCTTGTACAAAAATGCAAATCCCGTCGGAGGTGGGGCTCCTATTGTCAAACCGGTCGCGGTAAAAACCACAAAGCCTTTGAAAAGTGGGAAGGAATTTTTTAAAGCACTGCTCTCAGAATTGAAGATTATGACTTACATTGGAAGTCATCCTAATATCGTGAATTTGATCGGGGCTTCCACTGCAAATATTAAGAAACGTAAATAGCAACATTATCATTCTCTCGAGTTCGTAATTATTCTCGTGCTTCATTGAAAACCAATTTTCTCCTTGATATTTCACAGGGGAAGTCTATATCGCCACAGAATACTGTGAAAATGACAGCCTCCTAACCTATTTAAGAACGAATAGATATGCTGCAGACAACCCATGTTTTTACACAGAACTTGCTCGTTCATCCCGGCTCTCGTCTTCCATGGAGGAAACATCATTTATAAACCTTCCGAATGGAAAGTAAAAACAAAACATTTGCTCTGACATGCCATTTACAACAAATGAGTTTCGCTTTCGCAATGCAATGCAAATGAAACTTAAAACTCGACATTTTATCATTCAATAGTAAAGTTACCACTCCGGACATCCAATACGTAAAAATTGAGGATTTGGGAAATTTTGTGAGTAATCCAGAATATGAAAATCTTCGTGTAATTAAACCAGAGCATTTGATCCAGTGGGCTTATGACATTGCTTGTGGAATGGAATTTTTAGCAAGTAAAAAGGTATCAACCCAATTTCTAATGTACAATATTTTTAACCGCAAATTAATTGTTTTACGATTGTTAATGTATGCCTCAATTCCCAACAATATTTTTACTATTGGAAGGTCATTCACGGTGACCTTGCTGCCAGGAATGTGCTGTTAACGAGGGATCTCACCGCAAAAATATGCGATTTCGGGTTGAGCCGTCAGTTACATCATTATGCGTACTATACAAAGACTGCTGCTGTTAGTTTCACAGTTATTCCATTTTCCTAGTCAAAAATTGTCTAACCTAATGAGTGAGAGATAACCAATACCAATGTCCAATTATTTTTTGCAGACACCATTGCCCCTTAAATGGCTGGCTATAGAATGTCTCCAAAATTTCCAGTTCTCAATAGAGTCTGACGTTTGGGCGTATGGGGTAACATTGTACGAGATCTTTACCATTGGGGAAGTACCCTATTCCAGTGTGCAAATGAGCGCTGAGGAGTTTCTCAGAGCGCTTCGACATGGAATGCGACTAAATCAGCCTAGTTATGCATCAGAAGACGTGTAAGCAATTACTAATATAACGACAACGAGCTTCTAAAGTATTTTGGCTGGTCAATTGTTTCTTCAATATCGTTTACGAAAGGTACCTTTTATTTCTTAGATTTAAACTGATGATGAGATGCTGGAAGTATGACAGAAAGCAGAGGCCAACATTCCCAGACATTATTAAATTTTTTGGTTCCCTTGTTCATGTAAAAGCACAAGAAAAAAATGTATTGATCAGTTTTTTCTTGTTTTAATCAGAAGTTAATTTTAACATGTTTATATCGTGGCACAAATATTTGATATTTTGTTTACAGAAAAGCGACTCTGTTGTAGAACTGCCTACTAGTGACCGCTCATGTTTTAACGGTAGTAGCACAAAAACTAAGTTTATTGGAGTACTGGATGGCGGATCAAAATTGAGGAATCAAAAATATGCTAACCTGCCGCCAACTATCCAGGAAGAAGCCAACATTTGATAAAATATTTTATATTGATAGTAAATCGAATCTATCAGATACAAATCTAATTAAAATAGGAAACCGTCCATGAATTTAATAGGTATCATGTACCTAGGCAGTTAGTTTTCCGTGTTTGCATATTACGACACGACTGTTAATATGAGTAGGGTGAGTAGGTATTTATTTTTTTAAACTAGCCCATTTTATATTAATAATCTAATAAATAAATGATCTTTATTTTTGATAACAAAAATATCAACGAAATCAATATCGTTTTTCGTCCTTATTCGGGATGATTATCTTTTGTATTTAATATTGCAACTTGCAACATGATTAATACCCATTTTTACGTGTGCTGCGACAAGCGCCGTAACCAATTAGGCAGGATCCTATTTCAATTGGCCAACTCATAAAACCAATCATTTCATTCAGAATGCATTGGACTGTATGTTCATGTTAACTTATGTGCATCTGATTGATATTCCTGAACTGGTTTTGGTCGTTCCAACGTTCCCCTTCTTCATAAGTTCAATATATTCATATAAGAAGAAGTCATTTATATCGGGATATATTTAGCTTTAGCTTCAGCATCATATAAAACCCTATCCATGCATGTAATCTGTATTGAGTGGCCGTGTCATACCGTTTGCTTTGGAGGACCATGGACTATGTTTCCACATGGATTGTGCATCTATGTAACTTACGCAATCTTGCAGACGTATCATGCTACCTTATTGTCTCTTGTGTGTTATTCCACTACAACAGCATTCCTGTGACTTTCCCGTACTTCCAAGAAGCAGCATGTGTTCCATTATATCCCACCTTCATCCTTTCTAAAAACGAAGAGCTATTGTAATTTGTAATTTGTTCCAAACATTTACTTTACCAACAGAAAAATATAAATAAGCGGCAAAATTTGTGGCAACAACCTGAA
Source organism: Lepidocyrtus violaceus (assembly GCA_034696905.1). NCBI lineage: Eukaryota > Metazoa > Arthropoda > Collembola > Entomobryomorpha > Entomobryidae > Lepidocyrtus > Lepidocyrtus violaceus. The sequence continues at coordinate 6,306 of JAQGAI010001292.1, read as the reverse complement.
TTAAACTATTTATCAACCACATCCGTGGGAATTTTTTTTGTCTCGTCTAGCATTATTTTTGATCGAGTAAAAATAAGTAGAATATTTGAAAATCAACCGCAACTATCCACATGTCATTGTTATCCTAATTCGTGGCATAATTTTCACGAGTTTAATTTCAAAAGAAATCATCATCCACTTGCCATTGTGCAGTTCAGAAGTGGCAGAATACAATTTGCATAGTCATTTCATACAGTAGCTTGTTTAAGATGAAGGTATCATCATTACAATTTCCCTTTTTCTCGTGCTCCTCCCATTTAAAAAAAGTTTTCAGGTTACGATTAAATTCCGCAGCTTTCTCCACCCTGCTTCTTTCACTTTGTCTCCTCCTTCTACAGTGCTCCGCCTGGAAAGATGACAAAGATGAAAGTGAAGAAAGGGAAACCATTGAAATGGTTTACACTCCGGAAGAAATAGACAATTTTGTTGGTTATGGAGAAGATTGCTCCAGTGAAGGGCCTTTCTGTGATGCTCGTCAGCATTTAGCCTGTGACAATGAGGAGGAGATTTGTGTCTGTGACGATAAGAATGGATATGTTCATGTGGAGTCTTCGCTTTCGGAAGACGAAGATATAATGGATCTTTTACAAGATCAAGAGCTGGACGAAGAAGGGACCTCAAGTTCAAAGAAAATTTGCATGAAGGCGGTCGACCTCGAGTATAAAATGGATAGGTTGCTGAATATCACAAAGAAAATCAAGGACTTCGCAGACATATTCCGGAAGTATAAGAAATATCTGCCGAAAAAGTATCAGGACTTGCTGAAAGAAGAGGTAAATGAAAAAAAATATGTCTCATTTCTTTGATGTTGTAATTACTTTAGAATTAATCGCAATTTTTAAAATTTCAGTTGTAAATTTGCTGATCAAGACTTCAGCTTGCTGGAAGAAGAATGAAGACAAATTACACCGAAAATATACGTATTTTTAACTGGATTGACAACAATAGAGACTGATCAGTTGGGTAAAGCAACGACGTAGCATTTCAGAAGTAGTTTTATATATATTTTTAACGGAAGGATATTGTAAAATAAATCGTGTAATAAAAGCAAAACTAATCATATAAGATATTATGCCTATAATTATGCATTACCTACATGGCTTGTATACAACAATTACACAAAACTGTTCATTTGTTAAACGTTTACCTGTCAATTTTAAACATTACAGTAAGAAAAACTAAACTAGTCGATTAAAAGAAACTCAAAAGGCACCTTGATTTTTTAATAAAATCCTATGCGTTGGATAGTCAATGAACCACGAACTTTAGGTTGTGTCAAACTATTTACCAAGTTGTTTTTATGTTCAATTTAATTACATTATTTTACCGTATTTTAAGATTTAATTCTACGTACAGACATTTAAAAAAAATAATTTCGACTGGGTGTGTTAACTTGGGATTTGGAAAATAAGTATAATTTTATTATTCCATATTCATATTGCCCATTATACCGAATGATTGCTATACAGATTAATAAATCTATTGTCAGCCATATTTCTTTAATACTTGTCTCATTAAACTTCAGCTATGATTAACTGTTCCTCATTGTCATTCATATTCATTACCTTTTGTATAAAATGATGCAAGAACTTAAATAAAAAGATGCAAAAAATGTTTGGTTAATTGGTTATTGTCGGGCTATGCATTATAATATGTGTCTATTTTTATCCTTCGTATTACCTAATTACAATTAAAATGGCAATAATATCTGTATTTAATTCCACTGCAATAGCAGTAATAAAATGCTCGAGACGTGAACTTCTTCTTGGAACGTGGAACATGGAACATCCAACCCAGATTCATACAAAAATTTATCATCAACTCAACGTTTGTAGTTGGCCCGTTAAAATTGAAAATGCATATGTACTGCTTACATAATAACTATAGTCCATACAGTTCATCGTTCCATATCATCGGAGAATAACGCTTCTCCAAAATGAATATCTGAATATATACCTACCTATAACTAAAATACTGACGACTCTGTACTGTAAAAATAATGCGACTTGCTTCTGTATTACACTTAAATCTCGTTAGATTTAGCTATACATTTATTTTAATGCACAATTAGGATTTTATGACTATAGTAATGCCTAAAGCGCTAACTACATACCGAAAGCGATAAACTGTCATTCTATAAAATATCTGTTTGCCTACATCTTGGATGATTATGCTGATGCGATGGGTTTAATAGCTGAGTTTGCGCTGCTGCACAAAAGGAAAATAAACGCATGCAAGTAAATCATAACATATCATCACCTCAATACAGTAGTGGTTAAAATTTAACGCAAGGATCTTGCTCTCAGGGAGGAATCTGTATGCACATTATACATACCAGAAAATGTAACTTAAATGTGAGAATTAGTACATTGCATTGGACATATGGTGAAATTGATCAGCAGCGGAAGCAGTTAGGTAATTCAAGTAAAATTCATTGTCATTGTCATATTCCAAACTTTTATAAATATGTACTACTTTCGATTAGTACATCATGACAGGTTCGTGAATTGTAAGAGAAAAGTTAGTTTTGTTACTTTGTTACAATAAAATTTAGAGCTGAAACGAAACGACCCTTTCCATTATCATTGAGTCATTGATGAATGGTCATCATCGCATCGGCCGGCGGTGATCTAAAAACACCTGAAAGCATGTGTTTGTAAGTCATGCTGGATTTATGAAATTAATTTGCTGGAGTAAATGGAAGTATCAATACCAATCAATATGCATCACGTTGCGCGTTCATCCGCTTCCAGTCCACATTAAACGTATCCAGTTTTATTTCCCCAGACATCAAGAGCCACGTTTTATCTGGTCACCTTATCTGATTATCCGTCCAATATTCAATTTGGTGTAGTATAATTTGTACTACACATGTAATTGTAAACCGTGAAGTGCACGTCCGAAAACTCCAGTCAATCAAATTGGTAGGTTACACTTATCCATAAACATATCTACCATACGTAATTTGTGCTTTGAAAAATTACACATATTTAACAATTACTTACTTACTAACCTTAACTTTGAGTTTCTCTTTCGATTTTTAGCATACCACATCCAACCCAGTCTGATGGAATTTACTGGAAACCGAAGCAGCTTTTACAGGAACGTTTTTACGTGTAAAATCCTTTCCAAGAATCCAAGCTCCATACTATATCAGATCTATAGAATGGAAATGTGAGCTGAACAGTGAAAGATAAGGCTGACTTCACACACCGTAGTAGTATACATGTTACATAGGAGCTAACCGTTAATCATGTTATCAGTATCAGTTCAGTTCCAAGTTTAGTTAGGGCAGATGAGACAAATGACACGACTCATAAATTCACAGAGACGTCAACTGACAATGCAGTTTTCATTCTCCTGGACGGCAGGCACTATTTGTACTCATGTTTAATATAAGTTACGTACACATACCATAATGGCAGTTTTCTTTAACTTTAACTTACATATTCTAAATGCGACTTAACATTAATCCATCCAAAGCAAGCAGATTAGGTAGTCTAGTATATTAAAATGATTCTGAGAACTTTATTATTACCATTTCAATTCAGTAGAAGGTCCAATTCTCAGAGACCGCTATTAACTTTCCTCCTCTTACTATTGTTATATAGCAGTGCACATAGTGGGGGAGAAAATTCTGCAAAAGATGTAGGAAGTTTTCGCAAAAGTATTAAAACTGGAAGGGGTAGTAATAGTGGTAGACTGAATAGTATTGAGATTGGGAGGCCTAACGTGGATATTGTTGGCTACGGTGAAGACTGCTCATCAGAGGGACCATTTTGTGATGAGGCCCATCATTTGATTTGTGATCGGGAGGTGGAAATCTGCGTTTGCGATAAGATAGGAGGCTACGTCCATTACGAGGAGCTTCAAGATGGAAGCGGGTTCCGAATTTATTCGGAAAGTAAGCAGGAGTGCGTGCGGCAAGTTCCTGTCAAGCAGGAGGCTAGGAACTCCGAAGTCAAAAATCAAAAGTTTGCACGGGCAGAGAGCGCCAAACAGGGGAAGAAGCCCCTGAAGAAGAAGGTCATCGAAAAAGTTGTTGAAGTGGAACATGACCTGGATATCGTGGGATTTGGCGAGGATTGTTCGGGAGAGGGACCATTTTGTGATGAAGCTCAGCACTTGATTTGTGACCTGGAGGAGGAAACCTGCGTATGCGATGCTAAGGGAGGCTTCGTCCATTATGATGATATCAAAGATGGGAGTGGATACCGGATTTATTTGGAAAGTAAACGGGTCTGTCTTCGTCCGGGGGAACGGAAGACTGAGACGGTTAAACTGCAAAATGCTCCTGAATCTGACACCGCCAAACAGAAGAAACCTGTGAAGGTCATTGTGGAAGATGACGCTGATCCAGATATTGTAGGATTTGGCGAGGATTGCTCAACAGAAGGGCCATTCTGTGATAAGGCTCAGAATTTAGTATGCGACCCTGAGGAGGAAACCTGTGTCTGTGATTTATTGAATGGCTACCTTCACATTGATGACGTTCCCGGTGGACGAGCGGATTACTGGGGAGTGGGGCTGGACGATAAGCAGGTTTGCGTGAGCCAGAAGAAGGTTACGGAGAGGACTGAGAAACTACTTGGAATCGGCGGGCAAGAAAGTCTTCAGTCCTTGGCGAAAAAAGCAAAGGATTTGGACATGTATCTTGATCTGGATGAATATTTAGACGAAGAAAATGAAGAGATTCCCGCTCGTCCGCCAGCCGGAGAAGATAAGCTCAGCAAGATTTACAATGACTTCATGGCTTCCCTCAATTCTGGAGGTAAGGAAGCCGGTAGCGGGGTGGAAAATAGACTGGAGCCTTTCAAACTTGACCGGAACTTTGACTATAGTGGGTACAGTGATATTGACGATGAAGTAATGATAATGAAGGACCTTACCGTTAAAGAAATCATGAAGTATGGGAAAGGAGTGTGGGATCTGCAAGATATGGAGAGTTTGCTGAGAGAGTTCGTTGAATTCTATTTCGAATGGATGGATAACCGACTGGCGAAACAGATTTGTGGCACGATTTTCGATATCGACCAGGATGGAGTCATTACACATCAAGAATACGTCATCGTAATTTTGTCGGAGATAGTAAGGAAGCAGATGATGCCCAAAGTGTTTAATGACTTGATAACACCGTTGTTGGAAGAGACGTGTATTCGAATAGTAAGATCATTTGCATAATTCCCTTTTATATAGATTCGTTTGATTTGGAATTTTTAACGCTAATTTTTTTGTATGCTTGTTTACTGCAGGAGGACTTACGGCAACTGGATCATGATCCGGCTATACTCGAGGTGGATTTTCAAACCTTGGATGTAAATCAAGATGGATGTTTCTCATTCCCCGAATTCGTTGCAGCTATGGATGGGATATGCAAGGTTAATTGGTTGGATGAAGTGATGAAGTCTGCAGGGATCACGTCATTTTTTAAGGACTTGGGTTAGATTAGAATTTCAATTCTTTAATAACAATTTCACATAGCCCCTGGTAATTGTTTCATTACAATTTCTCAAAATTTGGAAATGTTGTTTATAAAGATCCCTCCCCAGAAGAAATGTTCGTTAGAAGGATGATCCAGCACGAAAGGTTAAGCACCAATTGGAGGGTAGTTGATAAGGATGGCGATGGGTTTGTATCTCGGGCAAGTTTCAGAAAACAAAAGTCCAATATCTAAAAGTGCAAAAATTGTAGAAATGATTGCAACAACAATGTTTCCTTTTTCTTTTATCTAGGAAGAACTCCAATCGGATTTGGTAACCTTAAGCCATGCTGTCGAAGACAACTACGAAGAAACAGATTCTATGCTGGCCATCATGGATCACAATCAAGACGGAAAGATATCCCTGACAGAGGCAGCCTACACAATATCCACTCCATTGTTAACCGAAGAGTACCAGTTTGAATGGTTGGAAAGTTTATATGAGCTGTTCGAAACGGATGAAGAGGAAGTTCAAGAATATCTGGAAGCTTTTCTGAAGGATGATGCATTTTCAAAGTATTCAACCAACGATAGGGATGAAGATGAACCTGGACTGAAGGACTTAAGAGTATTTACAATCTTCGATAAAAATAGAAATGGGGAAATGGATGAGGTATAGTCATATTGCCAACTTCATAAAACTAGTTAAGTACTCCTTGTAATTACCCTAATAGTTAAATGATGGCAACTTAATTTAATTTGAATTTAGGTTGAATTTAAGATGCTGCTTGAAATCCTCAGAAAGTACGTGGTTCATGGCTTGCTAAACGAAACATTGGCATCAATAG
>JAQGAI010001291.1:0-15244 GCA_034696905.1 Lepidocyrtus violaceus | reverse complement strand
CTCAGCAGCAGCAGCAGGAGCGAGCATCGAACACAGCAAAATCATCATCATCCATCCTTCTCCTCAGAAAAAAAACTTCTCTTCAAAAAGTACAATGTACAATTTACAAACTTCTTCTTATTCTCCTCTCTCTATCACTGTGACTGTAGGCGTGCTACGTTCAATGTTTTTAGTTTTCCTCTGTACACATTTTTTTATTCAAGAAACAGAGGTAAAAAAACTAACGAGTTAAGAAAAAGATACAATCCATATTATAATAGATCCATACTTATATATGTGAGCCCATAATAGGTTCTGTATTGACTGATTAGTGTGTCAAATGGGATGATGATGAGAGTGAAAACAGGAGAAGAAGTAATAAAACGAAAAAGTGTATCTCTCCTTCCTTTCCTTTGCGGAAAAAATAGATCATCATTCACATCATATTCATATTTACCTATGTAAAAGGACACTCCAACCCAAAAAAAATTCCACAAACAGACATTACCTTTAATACCATTTTCGCTAAAACAGGAAAAAAGTTATTCTCACACTTTAAGCTGTTATAATTTGAAGAGAAAGAGAGAGAGAAAGGATAATAAGTTACATGTGTAAATTGTATGTGTGGTGAGTATGTAGATAATATTGTCCATGTTCATACTTTCCTGTCTCATCCTCCATCCTCTGTGGTATTAAAAAAACTATATAGCAAATTTTTGAATAAAAAGGAGTTAGTTTACTCTGGAACTAAATAGTTTGGATTTGGAGGATTGAGCTATATGAGCAGAGCGGAAATGTGTGAAACTCACAGTGCACAGTTTTTCATATTAAGCTCCTGACTGAGTGACAACATTCCAGTTGATTGTTCTCTTCCATTTCTAATTGCGTGCCGATGACCAACTAACTACCCAACTTGTACTACTTTGCTTTGCAAGCAATTATCTGTGTGGAACACTTTTCGCTCTTCATGATAATTATTAGTCTGTACTACGGTTTCTGGCTCTGGTTGACTGGAACTGTTGATAAAAATAGAGTTTCGGGAGATTGCCGAGTGAAATCACCCGTAACATATAAGCCGTAAATAACCAGCAGTTTATTACCTACCGCTTTACTAATATGCTGAAAACTGCCAACGAGATAATCAGATAATGTAGCTCTGAGAAGGAGACTATCAACATAAAAGAATCAACTTGCTTGGCAAAAGATCTTTTCAATTTTATACTCACTATTCAATCTCATCTCATGTGTCAAAGTTCAGCAAGAGTTAAGAGTGGAGATTTGATCTTTACGCAAAATATAGACACCAAACTAAATCGATCTTTTATTACTTTTTACCGAAATATCCAGCTCAGTAAATGTTGAATTGATTGATTGGAGTGAACAGTTGACACGACGGTGCAGATTTTTTTTTACTGATCAAAGAAACCGATAGAAACTTCGGGTGATTTGTTACGCCAGTAAGTCATGCATGGATTGATTTACAATAACTCTTTGGTGAACAGTTAAAAATAAACAAAAACATTGCTCAAGCAGCATCTGAGATCTCATCCCAATCCAGCTATTCCTTGAGACTAATTCTGAAGAAATTACAATTACCACATTTTACTTGATCAGCGGCTCTCCACATCAATGCGGTAAAAGTCTGTTAAAATGTGCGGCGATAATATTGTGAGCCAAGTAAAAACCCTTTATTTAACCAGTCCATTTCTCAGCTTTGTGCAGACATAAACTGATGCTGCCGATGATCTTGATCGGATCTCCCATGAACCGCAGTTAGTGAAAGAATTTGAATGTCATAAATTAATGACTGCAGTTGTTACGTTATTCACGATTATTTATGTGTGTGGTGTCTCAGGCAATTATAGGCATGGTTCATGGTAATGTCGATGCCTTGCGTAAAACTTATATAAGCATGACTTTATATTAGTTTGCCAACCTGAATGAATGATTCACTTCGTTACATCAAGGAGAAATGAATGAACTGAGGCAGAGTATTAAAGGCATTCATCGTCAGTTAAGTTTGTAAACACATGCGTAGCATTTTATTGTGCATGGTCATCATTCCCAGCTAATGTTTAAAAAAAACTGACAGCGCAGCGATCGGATCATCATTATCAGCGTGAGACGGAGTGCTCTTCATAATGATTAGAACATTCATTAATGTGTTTTAACTAAAAACAACAACAACAACAAGTCTCCTTTCACCAAATATTAGTAATTTATTATCCACAACTCTCTATACAGACATTAGTTATGTAAAGAAAGCGCACGTGCTATTTAAATTCATTGCGGTTTAACACAATGGTAATAAAATTTTGTAGCTTGGAGTGCGTGCTCTTTGGCTGTGGTGATAATTAGCAGTGTTTGTAATGATGTGCTCTGTTTTATATTGCGGTTTTTAAAAGGAGACACGTCGTAGACTCAGATTATCGAGTGTAGCCACCGCAGTCATTCAGATTTACTTACTTCGATGTGAAGAATTTAGTCAAACAAGATTTCCGATGTCAAACCGATGAAAAAAAATGAAGTCATACTTAATTAACATTTATACTTAAATTAAGAGAAGAACTTTCAATCAGTGCTGATGTGATGATGACTCATACTAAATAAATTACAAGACTTTTCTGGGTAAATTGATTTTATTAGCGAAGAGTGAAACACTATAGTATCGTCAGTGAATGGCTAATTAAATTATACGGTCATTAAACAGTTTCTCGTTTTTAGCTCAGGTTGAGGACGTTCTATTCAGTTCCTCTCCATCATTACAAATTACTGTGTCAAATTGAAACAAATCGAAGCATATAAATTGTGATAAAAAAGCGTCTCTCGCTACATTCGAAATTAAAAACAAAAAAAATAGGAAGGTGAATTTCAGCAGCCAACCAAGAAATCTTCAAAGAAATCCTTTGAGAAGGTCTATGCTAACTAGACATATTCGTTTTGGGTTGCACACTTGATGCAAATTTGTTTATTAATTGCACTCCAAATTACAATAAACTTCCTCTGAGGCCACCACCAATCCTTTTTGTTTTCAATTTACTTGAGAAAAAGCTATAAAGTTAGCGTGCGATCGGGATGGATGCCGCTGAACCAAGTTGTATAAAAGTATTAACACGTGTCTAATGATTAGTCAAACAGAGTCATTAGTGCCGTGAAAGAACAAATTTACATGGGACACTGCCAGATTCTATTTTCAATAATCGTATATATGATATATCGTTCTTAGATCCGCATACCTCCCTACAAATCTGCAGCAAAAAGAAAGTGAGATTGAATTGGATTTTTGTATAAGGGAGTAAAACTAGGTTCATAACACGAATAGAATAATTTTGTTAGCCATCATTCAATGACAACTTTGGCTAAATGTTTTGTCATTTTCCACAGAGTGGCAATCATGAGTGGTTTACTTTAACAGAATGAGGAGGAACTAAAAACAAACTTCGTGTAAAACTCCTCAAGGCAAAGAAAAGTTAACAAAAGTGTTGATGTGCTGTGGTTTAGTTTTCGTTAAGTACATAAATACAATGCCGCTCACAGCAGCTGAAAGTGGGGGTGAAAATGATGACACTATCTTATTGTTAGTAAATTTATTCGCTGGGAAAAATTAGCATCAGAAAAAATGGTAGTTATTATTAGGAATACTAATCTCTAGAACAACTGTACATCATTCCCAATATGTGGTCCAGTAAGTGTTAAGGTAATGTCAGTGCCAGTTCTCGACAATGGAGAACCCTGAAATTCGTCGACGTAAAATTAAGCATGAGAAACGGAAAGAGAAAGGGGAGCGGGAGAGGGCGAGTTCCGGTGCTCCAGATGGGGAAGGGGAGAGCCCTCCGGCGAAGAAGCGGAAAGTAAGGAAATCCGCCGCTTTTGAGGACATAATTGATGGATTCGCCATTCGCTCCTTCAAAACATACGAGGATCTCCAGGTATGAAACGCAGAGATTTGGTTTTAAACTTCTTCATTCTTTCTTTTATATTTGATCTTTTAATTGACATCGTTATATATAACTTAAGAGTCATTGCCTTCAAGCTGATTGATATATGACACATTGACAAGAGTTCAGTTACTTTAATTAGTCTTCGCCGTGGAAAGGAACGAGATAAGATCACCCACGCGCCAAACCCAAAATCTATATATAATTCCCAAACAATAAAACTGTAGCAATGACAGGAATTTGCTAGATAGCCCTTTTCATATCATATTACATCACGTTCACAGGATTACATAAAAGCATTACATAATTAGCACTTTTTATGAGGAAGTGATTATAGATTAATTATTTGCGATGTTATTTTGTCTGGCCTTGGCTGGCTGGGTCAAGTACAGTTCACGTACTGCTTCCCATAGTCTCTTATAACAGCTCTAATGTCTCCAATAATAGAATCGAAAACGATAGGCTTCTATCTAGCCAGAACGGATGAATGCTGTTACATCCTCTGCAATTGCAAGAGATTAGGTCAAAGATAACTCACAATCTCGGTGTCGATTGAGCTGATAACCTCTGCTTTACTACGGTGTAGTATTTTAAGTTCATTGCACGAGATGGTTTCTTCCAGCCAACACAAGAAGGCCAGATTGATTTCTTGTCGTAGTATTTATCCTCGTCAGTAGTAAGGGGGAGATGTAATAGCGCTCGACGTCCTATGCATGTATTTCTTATGTGTATCTGAAATACATTAGCGAGGCATCTTCCCCATGTATAAGGGTGCGGATGGATACCTATCATGGTATAAGAGTAGACGTAATAGCGCTCAATGTCCTTTGCATGTATTTTGTGTATGAAAAGCATTACATCTTTCCTCTGGGTGTGGAGGGATACCTATCATGGTATAAATATAGGCATATTTTTTTTCTTCGTCTCAGTAATCTATAGATCAAGGGAAGATGGATAACTTTTACATTCATTTGCAGAGCGATGCGTCGCCATTGTTCTTTCCTAGTAATTCAGTTACTGATTTTCGTAATCAGTTAGCTGCTCCACTGAACATTGACCCGACGCAATACGAGGTTGCTCTAGCTCAATGCTCCTATGTGTATAACCCCCAATATTTCCCTCAAGGTACATATCTGGGACACGTAGTAATTAATGAGGATGTTGAAGAGATAATTCCGGTACAGGATTATATGGAAATTTATAAAGTGCCTCAAGGCGTATACCACTATTTTAAAGAGGAATCTGTCTATCTCGTTGATGAGCACAAAAATAGACTGAAGCTAACTGATGATTCGGAGAATTTAGTGGATTTTATATTACATGGAGGAGAGCACTTTGAAGTGCGACACGAGACAACATTTGTTCATCATATACTGCATGATATTGAGTGTGCAAATCTTTTAGGAGTAGTAACAGGTCAGCTTGCTGAGTATGGGATAGGTACAATAATTACACCTGAACAGTATGTTACTCATTTTCAGTATAAGGATTTTGTCTTATCGCTAAAGTTAGCACAAGATGTGATTGATTTACTTGATTTGGGACGGGAGGGGTATGTACCATGTGAGGATAAAAGTGTGTTGTTTGAAATAACGGTGTTATCTAAGCGGCACTATTTTAAGACTTTTAAAAAGCCAACTTCTTCCCCCCTAACAGATACAGATCCAACTATCATTCAAATTGATCGTTCTTGGCCAAACGAGCTAATGTGGAAAGTGACAAAAAGTATCCACTCCACCAAAGATATATATTCGCTAAAAGATTTGCTGGAGCAGTTGAATGAAATATCGAAAGATACCATGTATAAAATTGTTGACAACATCTGTATAGAACAACGACGAGTCTTAACAAACAAAACAGAATTTACTGAAACAATTAAAGTTATTCTTGGCATCTCACAATGGGCCATGCAAACTGTCTTACCTGATAAGATTGTAGAAAGACGGGGACGGATGAGACCTTTTTTTGGCTATGGACAGCAAAAGCTCCATATTTATAGTGATATAATTGACAATCAATTCACTGGAGATCAACTGGCTCCTCTTTTACGAATAACGGACTATAAAGGAGTGAAGGAAGCAACGACAACCCAAGAATTTGCTCATTATCACTATCTACCCCTACGAAATCTTGTAATTGACCAGATAAATATGTATATAAGGAGTGAGACAGGGGATGTATTGCCAATTGAAGTTGGGACCTTCGCAGCGACACTTCACTTTAGAAAGAAACGCTTTTAGCCATCTTCATTATGCATCAACACAATAGTGGTGGGGGGCTTGAGCCTGGCTTGTTGGTTTTCCGACCTAATTTACGGCGTCAGCATGGTTATGGGCTTGGAGCATTTTTTAGTAGAATGTTTCGACATCTCATTCCCATTGCAAAGCAATATATTTTACCACCAGCTCTAGCTACTGCAAAAAATATAGCCAATGATTATCTAGAAGGAAGGACAATGAAGGATAGTATTAAGGGGAATGCAATAAAGGTACTTAAGGGGATGACCAGACGAAAACGGAGACAGAAAGGTAGAGGAGCACCAAGAGGAAGGAAGAGGAAAACTAGTAGTACGCATTCAGAAAGCTTACCAAAAAGGCGTCGTCAGAGTCGTAAACTAACTAAAAATAAACAGAAGAAAAGGAAGAATAAAAGACGGAAGCGTCAACCCCGAAAGAACGATTTTATTACGATATTTGACAAAGATGGCTAAGCATCAACGTAAAAGTAATGTCCCAGACGTTAGTTTCCTTCGATCGGAAACAGATTTATTTGGTGATGTAACGTATGACGTTAGCATTCAGAATACTTCAACGTCTACATATTATCCTCTTCACTCAGTGGAGAGCAAAACTTCCCCTCTCCAGTTTAATATAATGGGGAACGATATAAATTATTTGAATCTAGCAGAGTCTAAATTATATATCCGAGCTAAAATAGTGGATAAGGATGGGAATGACATTCCATACCAGTCTGATAAGGACGTGGCAGCATACGTTCCTGCTAATAATTTATTACATAGCATGTTTGAAAACGTGACGTTACATATAAATGATGTAGAAGTCACCCCTAAATCTGGATATTATCCGTACCGTGCATTTATTGAGACCCTCTTTGGAAAAGGGAAAGATTACAAAAAGAGTCAAGGACTGGCCGCAATGTTTACTAGAACAAAAGATGAAGCCATTTTAAATGATGAAGGAAACAAAGAACGGGAGAATATTGTGGACAAGAGCGCTGTTTTTGAGATGATGGGAAGACCTCACCTGGACATAATGCAGCAAATTAAGCTGATCCCTCCTGGGGTAGATGTGAAGATTACCTTTTACAGGTCCGATGATTCTTTTATGATTCAAACAAGTGGCTCAGCGGCGCCGTCGGGGCTTCAGCTAAAAATACTTGAAGCTAATTTCCATGTCACCAAGCACACTATCCTACCATCAGTAATGATAAGTCAGCTCAAGCAGTGGGAAGCGGGCTCACCTGCCACTTACCCGATGCGTGAAATTCAAATGAAATCCTATACTGTTCCATCCGGGACCCTGTCTCACCATAATGAAAATAGTGTATCTGGATTTTTACCTGACAGGATAGTAGTTGGTTTGGTTGATGCAAAGAATGTTTATGGGACCTATCCTACCAATCCATTTCTGTTTAAGGATTTTGGCTTGGCAAACATTAGCGTGACATGCAATAGTGAAGAACTCACTACCTTTTCCACTGACGTAGATTTTGCTAAGAATAAATACATGCAGGCATATAGCAGTCTATACGATGGATTAGGATTAAGCGAGTGCGATTCAGGCGTGGATCTAACGACATATGAATTTACCCATTCAAAAACTTTCTTTGTTTACGACTTACGCCATTTACGAAATGCTTTTTGTCCTCCTAGGCATGGCAACTGTGTAATTAGTTTAAGATTCAAGAAGGAGTTACAACAGGCTATAACTGTCATGTGCTATCTTGAATATCAATCAGTCCTCTATCTCAATGCTGATCGTCAAGTTCATTTTAAAGATTTTTCAAAACAATATTAGCAGAATGGATACAAGAGGGGTAGAAAAAATTCTATGGGTCATGTCAAAAGGATCAGAAAAAGCTCAAGTTGGATGTATTCCATGCAATGATTTGGACGGCCTTCAAATAAAAAAATACCCCTTTGCATTCTGTGTGAATGACCAGCCCTTTCCAGAAAATGGAAATCACTGGGTCGCCATATATATTCAGTCTAGACATAGTCCATTGGAATTTTTTTGTAGTTTTGGAAAGCCAATGTCAATGTACTTACCTCATTTTCGAAATTTTGTAAGTAGAAATAAGCTCAGGTTAGTAGAATCTAATATATGCTTGCAATCAGTGTTATCTGATTATTGTGGGCAATATGTAATTTATTATATCTACAATAGATTAAGGCGACGTAGTCGCAAAAGTTTTTATGCCAAGTTTTCAAGTAATGTATTAAAAAATGATGACTTAGTTGGTAGGTTTGTAAATAAATATAAGCATCAACACCATTTATAACTTTTTTAAAAATAAATATTTGATTTTATTCAATAAATAATTAATACTTGATCCAATTATTTTCATACTTGTTTTTATGCATTGTTTTGTTTACATCTTTCAGCATATTCATTATTTTCCTTGAATCATTTGGTACATTTGGAAATGTTTTAATATGTTTAATAATTATATCTGTTCCAAATGTTTTTTTTCTTCGTCCATCCATCAATTCATTAATAGATCGTTCAAAATCCGTATTTGGAAATATAGAATTTACAATGGTCACTTCTCCGTCTTTGGATGGATGGATTTGCATAGATTCCAAATACTTTACCAGACTGGTTTGCTGAGGGGTAAAATTGAAAACTCTTTTAGGGGCTAGCTGCGGGCTGGTTGTCTCTTGCTTCTCAGCAACGGACGTAACATCCTTCACTAAAATTGGTTTTTCTTCTTCAAGTTTCTTTTCCCTATTTAAATTCCGTTTAGATTCTTGAAAAAGGCTAATCTTTACTTCCTCTGGGAGACTGGAATTGAGAATATTTAACTCTTTTTCTTCCTTTTCCTCTCCTTTGTGTAATTTCATTAGGGATTCGTACAAGGATAATGGAATCAGTTTCATTCGTTTAGCCATTGTATTTATAGCTTTTCAAATACTTTTGTTGCAATAATTGGGAGTACTGTTTTTAAAATCAGAGGTAAAAATCCTCCCTTTTGAATTAAAATCTTTTTACGTTTTGCAATAGGTTTCTTGGCGAGAGCTAATTGACGAATGGCAGGTTGGTGCTTGCATAGCTTTGCTTTAGTACATGAATCAATTGGAACATTTTTATTGATGACGTTTAGCGTAGCTTCACATAAAGAATCAATTTGGTCTTTATTGGCATTCTTTAGCAAGAGTTTTCTGTTCTTATTGTTTGCTTCAAGATAATACTCGAGAAATTTTCGATTTTTAAGCATTCGTTTAACCATGATGACAGAGTCTTTTGAGGGGCTCTTATAAAACCTGACCAATCAATACAAATTCAAAATTGTTAATGAATAGAAATTTTCAACTCACTTCTATATATATATATAGATATATATAAAGATGTTTTTGTTTTTTATATTTTAGTTAAAGAGTAGACATGGCGGACAAAGTAAGACGAGGGTATACTAGTAAACGGGCAAGCTATGCATACGCTGGGGCTGACACAGTAAAGCGGGCTAATGCTGGAATTGATGCAAGTCAGATTGACAAAGTATTGAAGGATATACCTGCATATATCTATCATCGTCCATATATAAAAAAGTTTACAAGGCGAGTCGTTTCAGTTCCTACGTTAAATCATCAGTTTGGGGCAGATTTAATTGAAGTTAAAAATCCTCGCTCAAATTATAATAAAAGGTACATTATTGCAGTAGTGGATCATTTTTCTCGGTCTGCGTGGCTTGAAGCTTTAAAATCAAAGAGTGCGGACGATGTACTTGCAGCAATAAAAAAGATATTTAAGCGAACGAAGCGTCAGCCTGTCCTCTTTACTTCTGACGATGGACGTGAATTTATAAACTCCAAGCTCAAAGCATATTTCAAGTCACAAAATATCCATCATTTCGTAACTAGTTCAAGTACAAAGTGCTGTATAAATGAGCGCTTTAACAGAACACTAGGGCAGAGGGTTGCACGCTACCTTACTAATGCAAACTCGAAACGATTTATTCATCTGCTTCCTACATTTGAACGACAATACAACAATAGCTACCATAGAACAATAAAAACGAGCCCCAACCTTGTAACAAAAGATAATGCTGCATCAATTTGGGAGAATATTTATAAACCAAAACTAGAACGGATTAAGAAAAATCCAGTTAGAGAAAGTTTAAGTATTGGCGACAAGGTACTTATTCCACTGAAAAAGGGATTATTTCAAAAGGGCTACGATAAGAATTGGGGACCAAACGTATTTACAGTTACGACCATAAAACGCACTCAACCCCAAACATATGGTATAACTAGTTCAGAGGGGGACGACATAAAAGGTTCTTGGTATAAGCAGGAGCTCCTTAAAGTATCAGATTAAGAATGGAGTTTCTAAACTTTCTAAAGCCAAAAATAAAATGTTTTATACCATGCAAGAAAAGTAAAATATGCTCAAACAATAGAATAGTGTGTTGTAAAAGGTCCGTTAGAGTGGTAAGGGTCAAGGGACCAAGAAAAGACAAGTTTGAACATGCACGGAGAAGATTAGGTTTTACAAGAAGCATATCCCTTCCAACTGACTTTGCTCGCTATAAAAAGGAAGCTGAAAACTAGCAGTAGTATCACACTGTTTTGATCTACTCTTTGAGAAAGTCTAGTTATTTTTTCTGAAAATAATATTCCACTCCTAAACCAACAGCTTTTTTCAAAGCTCTTTCTGCAATGTCTAACGTCAGCCTGATAATCAATGAAGTAACAGTTCCAGAAGGTGCTGTCGTTAACTCTGGGTATTACGAAGTGAAGAAGAAGATGGGGGACCTGTTTGAAGCGGTTACTAGCAGTGACGACAAGAAGGAGACGATGGAGAAGGTGGAGGAGAAAGAAGAAAAAGAAGAAGAAGAGGGGCAAGATATTCGTGACAGGATTCTTCTTACCAAACAAGAATTTTTGAAGCCTGACGTATCCATGGGGGTGGAGGTGGGTGGGGAAAAGACACGAAAGCTCTACTCTCTTCTCGAAGGGATCGATCATTCTAAACGCAAGCCATTCTGTGCTGGATTTTACTGCGTTTTCGATGTGCGCCTTGTCAAGTACCCCTTCAAGGAATCTAAGCACCATATCACCAGAGAAGCTGTACCCTTGGACCCTTTTGCGCCCTTTGGAGAAGCTTATTTCTCGAAGGAATCCCAATCCCCCTATGTGAAGATCTGCAACCATGAACGCTGCCAGCCTAATCAGGAGCTTACTTATTTAACGATAAAGCAGGCAAACCTGGATGGACGGTTTGGCTACAAAGCCAAGAAAAGCTATCGAGATGGGGATGGTAGCAGCCTGGGTCATCCGATAAGCCGACGTCATCATCGCTCTGGTGATTCTGTAATTAGACGACTCAAAGGAATAAAGAATGGATTCATCGATTTTACTGATATTACATTTCGTGAGCCGTTCCTGTTGGACTACCTGAGAGCGACTCAGCGAGCTCCATTGAACATCGAAAACTTTATCAAGCTGGAAGGATGGGTGCCATATTTGGAGTCGCGAGGGATCGGGGAGGAACTCGTCCGCCAAATGATTAACAAATCTGAGGATAATCTGCTATCTAGCAAGTTCGGGGTGCTGATGAATCTCCTTACTGACTGCATCGTCGACTTGAGCCCAAAGGAGCCTGAGATTTTGGATGAAGAGTATGAAGAGGAACGAAAGCTGAAGATGAATGGGTTCGAGAAGAGTGGACAAGTGTTTCATCCGTTGGACCTCATCGGAACCTGGGCAGCTAATTACGATTACGAGGGAATGTTCCCCATCGCTTTTTATATGAAAACCGAAGGAAGAGACGAGCCTAACAAGTTCCAGCCACTTTGCGCAACAAAGGATGAATATTTTGACATTCAAATGGAGTTAAATAATCGTGAGGCGGAAGCGGAATCCATTCGTGAATCGGGGGAGCTAATTAATCAGGAGCCAGCAAAGAAAAGCGACATTTTCTCCTTAGAGGAGAATCAGGCCATTATAGTTCGCTATAATCGTTACGATGACTTTAATGGCGAGCAAGTGAAGTTTATAGTTAGTAAGAAGGGAATTTCAGAAAAGGGGAAGGGAGGGATTAGTTTTTTTGCGGAACAATTGGTCTACATGATTGATTCAATTTTAGACTTTTTCATATTAAATTTGGATGACACTCTTATAGTGAATGAGGAGCTGGAATATCTTGTTGCCTACGGTAAATATCTTGAGGGGGATGATTATATGCCTAATAAGGCAAATTTCCACACACGTGAGTTAGACAATCTTGGGCTGACTCCTTTGGATATGCCTAGAACCAAGTTTCATTTTCGTGTTTTGTTGAGGGGGTTAGATAAGCCGTTTTTAACTATTGTTCGCAATGGGGAAGCTAATGCTGAGATTAGAAAGCGGAAAGAGGATGGCTCCAGCGAGTCGTTTGTGTGTAGCATGGATGAGCTTTTGATTATCCTCAAGAAACTTTGCCGTTTTCACGTCATGCTCCATTTCAATCTTGGTTTGGATAATATGGGTGGGAATGCAATCAAATATGCTGTCAAGCGAATGGAGCATGCCCTCAAGTATATTTCCCAGTATAATGAATTGAGTGAGAGGAGCAAAATCGTTTTTGTGCAGAAGGCTTATGTTAAGCAGAAGAGAAATTACAAACGTTTAGTTTCTGAAAAGGGTACTGATGATGATGATGATAGTGATGAGGATGATTCTGATGTTAAGAGGTCACGGTTAAGTGAGTAAGAAACTTGTATGAACCAGATTTGATGTATAATATGATCTATTTTTGTATTGATTTATTTTGACCTTTTTTTCTATTGTAATAAAAACGTTTTTTGAAAAATATATACTGTGTATGTGTATGCAATCCATTTTCTTTCTGGCATATAAAAACTGACATCCCTTTGAATAATCATTTCATTTTGACAATGGCAGTCCCTTCGACACAGACTTGTAGTACTTTAAGTTCATTTCCTGAGAGTTCAAACGAAAAGGATTTTTACGAATTGGAGCAGGAAGACTCTGCTGTATACGTTTGTTTAATTACGTTTAGCTTGCTATTTATAATTCTTGTCATTGTGTTGGCATTTGTCATTTCTTATTTGCTGGTTGAAGTGAACGAATATTCTCGTGTGGTTTTTCAACTGGATTCTGTTGCCAAGCAATTTAATCATGGCTCCAACACCGAGCGACTTGTCATCTAATAATCAATTGGATCTATTTAACTCCACTCAGTATTTGGAGGAGTGTTTGAGAGATTTGGGTGAAGACGTCTGCGGGCATGGTAATATATTTTTTTATCTCTTGCATTTTATATCCCCTTCTCCTCCTTCCTTCTCCTCCTTCCTTCTCCTCCTTCCTTCTCCTCCTTCCTTCTCCTCCCTTCTCCTCCTTCCTTCTCCTCCTTCCTTCTCCTCCCTTCCCCTCCCCTGGGGCGGGGGGCACCCGGGTCTATGCGTAGCATATATACGCTCCGCGTAGTCTATGCAAAGCATATATATGCGTAGCATAAGTACGCTCCGCGTAGACTATGCAAAGCATATATATGCGTAGCATAAGTACGCGGAGCGTAGGTACGCTTTGCGTAGACAGCAAGACAAAAAGGGTTTTAATATTTATTTTTTAATTAAATAATAGGAAAGCCCCCTAAAAAGCCCAAAAATAAGAAGCGGAAGCAGGTGGTTGTAGAAGACGAGCCAGATCAAGGCGTAGACGTTGCTGGGAAAATGCCGTCCGTCCCTGTTGCCGCCGTCCCGGTTGCCTCCGTATCAGCCCCAGCCAACGAAGAGACCAGACAAATCAAATTTGAAGTAATTGGAAACAGCTTTTCCAAAGAAATATTTATTTATGCCGAAACATTTGACATGGAAGGGAAGGTGGTGCTCAAGGAAACATTTTCAGCCAGTAAATTCCCGCAGTTTCTTTCCGGATTGATGAAGGCTCACCCAGACATTTATGCTGATTATATTAAACGGATCATCCAAGTTTTGAATGAATAATGCCACGTAAAGTTATGTCAAGTAATGAAATATTGATGGAGCGGATTAGATTACGATGCATTTTTATGGGAAAATACCCATGGAAATGGGCCAATATTGAAGAAATTGAAAACTACATTAATTGTTTTTTAAAATTATAATATTATTTATTGGTTGATTTGTATACAATCATTTCATTTGGAAATAAACTATCTCTAAACCTATAATCATCATTTTGATTTTGATCATAATCGATTACTAAATATCCATAAGGTTTTTTTAATACCTCTTTCCATGCATACTCTAGAGCTAAATTACGTTTGTTGCAATTCATTTGTCTTCCAAGCACATTTGCAAACCCCGTTTCACGTACATTTTTCATCAAAACAATATATTTTGAATTTAAAGTAAGCGTACGTAAGTTTTTGAAAAAAAAATTCTGAACCAAAAACAAAATACTGATTTTTCGATGATGACTACCACGTATAAATAGATTAACAGCATCTCCAGACTTGGCCATCTCTGTCATTAAATCATCCATTACTACAAGCTTATGCCTAGCATTACATTCTGATGCAAGCTCCTCTGGCAGTCCTTGATGGAACTGGATAGATGGGATTTTCTGCTCTAGTTCACCAAATAACTTTGGCTGCCACTCCGTATACAAATATAATACTTCATCGATGGGAGGGTCAATAATATCCATTCTTTTCTCTAAAATGCGTGACGTAAGGGTACTTTTACCGCTCTGGGATGCTCCGGAAATAATCATGCAAAAGGGTGCTTTTAAACGGTAGTCAAAGTCCATAGCTTCCATTGTATATGCTTGTATTATAAAAAACGTTTATTTTCTCCTTTTTACGTAAAAAAAATTACTTCCAATTGATTAATAGTATGATTTGATGCTGCTCAAATGAAAAGTAAAGAAGGAATGAAGTATTTATTATCAAAAATATCAATATATATATATTTATTAAGCATCATCCTTGCCTTTTTTCTTTAAAAACACGTTAACATACATTTATTGTTACTTCATCAACATCAATATCATTAATTTATTATTATTATTATTATTTTTATTATTATTATTAATTACTTACAAAAAAAAACCAGCCCTTTTATTACAATTATCTTTGCTTAGTCAGTACAATACTTTACAT
>JAQGAI010001290.1:0-15252 GCA_034696905.1 Lepidocyrtus violaceus | reverse complement strand
CAAAAACCTTTCCAACATTCAAGCAGGGCCACACACAATGTTTAAGGGAACACTGATGAAAATGGAACAGGAGTACGAATGTTGAATGCTAAAAATGTTACACATAATTACTAGGAAGGAAAACATGAGAAGTTGTTGACTTCTTGGAAAGTCATCGTCATCATATCGCGAGCCTGTTTGTTTGGAGATTTTATGTATGTATGTCGTTGATAGAAAAACCGGAAGCTAGCTCTAGCTGGCTCAAGCTGGTTCAAACAAGATCAACATCGGATCACCACCACGTAAAAAAACTGCTTGAAAAAACGACACATGTCCTGCCTCAGCCCATCTCATCATCTCAATCACAGTTGCAATTACAAACATTTTATTCAGATTTTAATGCTTTGACAAGATAACTAAAAAAACTTGACGAAATAAGCTTGACATTTATTTAATAAGTGTTAGAAATTAAGATTGGGCGAAATTTTTTCATTATTTACAAAAGTGAACTTCTTACTTCCATTCATCAAATCAGAAAGATAGATAGATCATGGACGAAAATCATGCTGCTGCTGCAGTGATTGAATTTGTTTGGATGGTTGATGCACTTAAACTAGCATTCTCTTTGTTCATTTTTATCGCATCTCATCTCAAGTGCATGTCGTCAATGCATTTTGCTTTTGAGTCAAAGCAAGACATATTTGAATAACTCATTTCCCATTAGCCACAAAGCTGCATGTAATCTCAACATACCCCATCCGCCAATTTTGAACTGACTTCTCCAGTCAGTCACATTGCCGTAGCTTCCCGATATCATCCCTATCCATATCATAACCATCCAACTCTCTCAGAGACTCTCGCAGTCAGCTTCACTTCAAAAAGGAGGCTGCATGCTCGCTCCTTCTCTTCTCTGTGGAAAAAAGTACTGTACATTTTCTTATTGATGCTCTTCTCTCCCTCTCATCAAGCTCATATGCATAAAGACAAACTACATAAACCTGAAACGTGAACAGAACAGGACTGGACAGGATATTTTTCGGGGAAAATGGTATCTCGGATCGATGCTTTTTCATACCTTTTATCATCCATTATCCGTATAAACTGTACCGTCTCGTTCGGGATCCGTATTCCGTAGTCTGTCCGTAACCATTTATCCATATCTCTTTTATGCACAAATTTCTCTAGATGCTTTTCTGTTTCAAAATGCTTCATGGTGGTATTTATGCACAAGGCAAGCAAACGATATACATAAGTGCAGATAGACATGGACTAGACTAGACATAAGAAAAAAGGGGACTTTTTTTATCAGCAATAATGCAATGCTTTTTGGCTGTGGAAGGAAAGCGAGGAAAGGATTATTTTTATCGGTAAAGGACAGGACAAGAGATCCCCATCCATTGTATAAAGTCCGCACTCATTGTTGGCGAGTGGAAGAAAAGGTGAGAAGAGGAACGAGACCGGTGTGACAATAGTGAAGAAAAAAAACTAATTAAATTCAGGTAAGGCACAGTTTAATAATTTTTATTATTAGGGAAAATAGTTTAGTTCATGTGTGTATAGTTGGAATTGGAATAGGCTTTTGGTGAAGGTAAATTGGAAAGGAAGTTTGATTTTGGAACACGAGGTAAGGCTGTTTGGAACAGGGAAGGATGATTGTTTCAGGGTTGATTTTGGGGCTCAGGCATACAGCATAGGGAGGAGGGTGGGAGGGTATATGTCCGGTGGTAATAATAATAGGAAACGTTGGAGTGGTTAAATAATTTAAAGTTATTAGGCAACAGTGTAAATAATTAATTATTAATCCATTGGTTGTGTCATGTGATTGACTTGTACTTTTTGAGATGAAAGTGTTTGATTGTTTGTAAATAATAATTGTTTTGTTTTGTAGGATTCCTTCTTCTGATGACTGCAAGCAATCGTTGATCGTGAATGAATCTTTCCACACAACCTGGATGATTTGGCATGATTGAGGACAGTCGGAGTGGAGTCTGTATGCTTAATTTACTTTATTACCTACTTAAGGAGAAAATTCAGAATTGTAAGTGAACAGATTTTAATTTGGGTTGATATTTTTTAATTGGTTAGGGCATGAAACAGATATGTAGTGATACTCTGAATCAAGGGAATTTTTTAATGCTAAACTGTTATGGTTTGTTATTTAACTTCTAAGGAGTCAACATTTTGACATTTCATCGGGAATTAGAAAACAATGACGCCTAAACCAGTGCAAGTGAAGTCCCTTCCACCGAAGGAAAACGCACTCTTCAAACGTATCCTCAAATGCTATGAACAAAAACTTTACAAGAATGGGTTGAAATTCGCCAAACAAATCTTGAGTAATCCTCTGTTCTGCGACCATGCGGAAACCCTGGCCATGAAGGGACTCATCCTGAACGCCCTAGGCAGACGGGAAGAAGCCTACGAGTATGTTAGAAGGGGCCTAAGGAATGATCTAAAGTCCCATACTTGTTGGCACGTGTACGGCCTCCTCCAACGTTCCGAACGGAAGTATGACGAAGCCATAAAATGCTACAGAAATGCTCTCAAATGGGACTCCCAAAATATTCAAATCCTGAGGGAGCTCTCCATCGTCCAGATCCACACGAGAGACCTAGTAGGCTACAGAGATACTCGACATCAACTTTTTAAACTGAAGCCGGGTCAAAGAGCCTCCTGGATTGGATTCGCCATAGCCTACCACTTAATGAAGGACTACGACATGGCATTCAAGATCATGGACGCCCTCCGGAACACTATGAATCAAGACAATCAACAACAGCAGCAGCAAGGGAGAAAGGATGCCACATTTGAATATGAACGAAGTGAGCTGTTGCTGTATCAGAACATGATCCTTGAAGAAAGTGGTGATATCCTCGCAGCCAAGAAGCATTTACTAGATCACAACAAGGAAATAATTGACCGAGTAGCATTTAATGAGACGATAGCCCGGTACCACATCCACCTGGAGGAATACGTCCAAGCGGAAACGATTTATAGGAAGTTGATTCAGTCTAATCAAGAGAATAAGGCTTACTATGAAGGCCTCACGAGGTCCTTGAGGATTGAAGACGACCCGGAAGAAAAGCAAAGACTCTATAACGAGCTGAAAGTCCAATATCCCCGAGCTGCCTTGGCCAAAAGGCTACCCCTAGACTTTACGGAAGACGAACTGTTCACAGAGTTGCTGAGACCATATGTGATAGCCGCGTTGGAGAAAGGTGCACCCACCCTCTTCACGGACTTGCGCCCTCTTTATAGTAACCCATCGAAAGTGAGCATAATCCAGAATCTAGTCGAACAATTTGTTTCTCAGCTGGAGAAGTCCTGTAAGTTTTCCGAGGAGGATGAGGAGCGTGCTCCAGCCAGCGCACTGTTATGGGCTTACTACTACTTGGCCAAGCACTATGACCATATAGGGGATACCAAGACTGCGTTATACAATGTTGACAAGGCTATCGAACACACACCGACACTGATAGAGCTGTTTACCTGCAAAGCCAAGATTTTCAAACATGCGGGGGACACCAGCTCAGCGGTAGAGCATATGAACGACGCACGGGAGATGGACACGGCCGACCGGTATCTCAACTCTAAATGTGCCAAATATATGCTCCGTGCAGATAAGGTTCACGATGCCACGGATATCCTGGGGAAGTTCACAAGGGAAGGGACAAGTCCGATGGACAACTTGAATGAGATGCAGTGCATGTGGTCCGTTAAAGTTATTAGTAAAATGACATGTATATTTTTTTTTTAAAGCTAAGGGAATACGTTGGGGAATAATCTTATTTTTATTACATCTGAAGGTTCCAGACTGAATGTGCGAGAACTTATCAAAGGCTGGGCTTGTGGGGAGAAGCACTGAAAAAGTGCCTAGAAGTTGATAGGGTAAGAATAACAAAATTGTATTAATTTTTTCAAATTCATTTTTAACAGCAGAATGATGCACTATTCCAATAGATCCTACTGAACTCAAATACGCTGAATGAGAAAGATTTACTGACTGCTCTATACATAACAATAATGTTATTAATTGAAATAAGGTATGAATTTTAGATTTGTTTAAAGTTTCTAATTCTAAACCTGTTTGTTTTTCCAGCACTTCCACGAAATAGTCGAAGATCAATATGACTTTCACTCGTACTGCCTCCGGAAAATGACTCTAAGGTCGTATATAAAACTTCTCAGACTGGAAGATGTTCTTCACGCACACCCTTTCTACTTCAAGGCAGCTAAGGTGGCCATAGACGTCTATCTCTATCTTCACGATAATCCTTTGAAGAACCAGTCCGCTGATGAGCAACATAATCAAGAAAACTTGTCACCTTCCGAGTTGAAAAAACTGAAAAACAAGGAAAGAAAAGCCAAGAAACGAGCTGAGCTTGAGCAACAAGCCGCAGCCGCTGCAGCCGAGAAGAAAGGCCTCCATCAGAAGTCAAAGCAAACCAGCGGAGAGGACGGAGAATCCCACCAGCAAGACAGCGCAGAGGAGCTCGTACCAGA
Source organism: Lepidocyrtus violaceus (assembly GCA_034696905.1). Taxonomy (NCBI): domain Eukaryota; kingdom Metazoa; phylum Arthropoda; class Collembola; order Entomobryomorpha; family Entomobryidae; genus Lepidocyrtus; species Lepidocyrtus violaceus. The sequence goes on along the minus strand of JAQGAI010001290.1, from coordinate 10,770 downwards.
CAAGTTAGCCTCTACAGCGGAGCCCCTCCAACAAGCCGTACGGTTTCTGGAACCCCTCCAGAGCCTCGCTGCGGACAACATTGAGACTCATATTCTAGCTTATGAAATCTACTCTAGGAAAGATAAGCCCTTGCTAATGCTCAGAAGTATCAGGAGGGCGCTCAAGGTGCAACCCGGAAATGAGACCGTGCAAAGACTGCTAGTAACATTTGAGGAGACGATGAGGACCAGAGCGAATTCCTTACCTGAGCCTTTACCAGAGTTTATGAAAGAGGAGTTGGCGAAAGTGTATGCATTTAAAACAGTAAAATAGTTAAAGATAAGTAGGACTTAAAAAATTGTTTGCTCTTAATCTTGATAAAATTGAGTTATGTATAACTATTCTCATTTCATATACCAGCAAGGTGGCACTCAAGATATCGTTTTTACAAAACAGCCCTCCTAAAAAATACCCCCAATCGAATCTGTCGTTTTGACTGAGAGATAATAATTATTATTATGCCATTGTTAACATAGTGAGAATGGGAACGTGGATAAACCTTGAATTGTGGTTTAGATTAGAACAAAAAAAAATCATTCTTTTTTTATTGAAAACAATGCATAATAAATCTGTTACTGTTATTGTTATAATTTATATATTATTGGTGCTCAGCCAGTTTATGTTTTTATGTAATAATTATTCATTATCCAAAATCGCCTTCGTTGGAAAACAAAAATTTATTATTTTCACCCCAAAAAACTAACAATTAAGAAATTAATGCAACTTGCCCAGCCCCTCCTCACCACCACCAGCCATTAGAAATTAAATTGTATCTTTAAAGAAATAATTTTTTTATACATAAACAGTTCAGCAAACGAGAGAGACAACACCGTTTTCAAACTTACCTAATCTTACATAAATACCTGTGAACTCTTTTTATATTACCTATGCTTATCATCATATAATTTCCGAATTGAACTAACAATTTTTTTTAGTGAAAACCATCTCCTCACAAACAAAAACCTCATTTGTATATTTAGTTAGATTTATTACAGAAAATACAATTATTAAAATTGATATTGAAGAAGCATGTTGTATGGTATAAATTTTAATTAATTAGTTATAAATTATAACTATTATTCTATAAATTCTTGTACAATACATGTAAGTGAATAAAATAAATGATAAAATGAAATGCTACACAGAGACAGATATAGAAATTAGAATATTATTGTTATACATACCTACACACACGTACGTAAACTTATTCTGAGAGCATAATTTAAAAAAAAACACAGTTTAAAAAGATATTCGTAGGCTAATAATATAAAATAACTATAATTATATAAACCTTTGTATTTAAGTAATTTTTGTAACAAATGTACATATTAGATTGCACCTCCGCGAAATCAAGCCAAATAAATGGGACTTAATTCTGAACCTTAAAAACAAACATTCTCATGAAGTCTGAAGAGCATTCAGCTTTAAAGTAATTTACACTTATTATTTTTTTTAACTATATTTTTGGACACATGAACGTAAACAAAATACAATTCTTATTACACATATCTAGTCAGCTAATTAAAATTAGTGTAATCATTATTAAAATACATATTGGACATACTCTCTGCAATATTTTAGGCTACTACATTGGTGGAAAGGATGGCATGTCAAGAATGAAGCCCTTGCCTCCATGTCATCATTTTGTCAAATCAAAAGAAGTGACAGCCAGATAAACAAATGAGCTTTAGGCATTATTCTTTCCAATCATTTTTTTAAAATCCTTCCCAATTCCCCTACTAGTTTATAATGACTATGCAGGTATAATGGTTGAAATGAAAAATTCTCAACAAGCTTTGGTAACATTGATATTTGGCACACTGTTTTGTTTCCCTCTCTAAAAAAAAGTTGACTATTCGACACTCGAACATTTTTCTTAAAAATACATAAAATATAAATATTTGATATATATATGCTACAAAAATTAAAATTAAGTAATTAAATATAATCTGGAGTAAAATTTTAAAAAAACAAGCCTACACAACACAAGTGAACAGTCAATAGTTCCTAAAAAAATTATTGCTCTAGATAAATTCTAGTCAGACTATGTGGATGACAAACAAATGAATGTTCTACAATGGAACTGTGTTTTAAAAGAAAATTTTCTACAACTACAATAAATTCAGACATGGTTATAAATGGTTATATATAGGCACTACTCCAATTATAGTTATGTTTATGTAATGCACATGTGAAGAAAGCACCGATCTTTTTGGTCAGCATTTTGGCATAAAAGTGAAGTTATGTAAAAATCTATGTAAAATCCAGTCTCTATTTCATATAATATATTAGTTTGGCTTTTCTTATGCGGAGGAGTTGAGAAGCTCCACCTTCACCTTCCCAACTTTGGAGCTGCTCGGATGAGAGGGTGGAGTGGGAGCAGGGAGGAAGAAGGTGGAGGCAGAGACAATCCTCGAATTGTTTTTGGAAACGCTGTTGTTGTGATTATTATTATTATTGCTCTTGTAATTGCTGCTGCTCCTTCCACCACCACCATTGCTGCTGCTGGCTTTTAGGGAGGACCTATTAAAGTTATTATTATTGTTGTTGGTGTTGCTGCTGCTTCTGGAGGAGCCGGAAATAGACAGCGTTGGAGAAGTTATACTGGCACTGGCAGTTGTTGTTTTTGTGACGGGAGAGGAAGAAGGGGAGCAGGATGACGATGAGGGAATGACAGTTGTCTTGGCTTTGTCACGATTTGAGGTAGACGTCGGAGACGTGCCCATGCCTCCTGTTGCAGGAACGGGAGAAGATGATGAAGATGAGTTATTTATAGCCGGGGAATGGGAAGCGCTTCCACCACCGCCACCATTCCCATTAGCTGACGATGATGGTGGACCAGATGGCCTATTGCTTTTCATACAGCTTGACTCGATATGCTTGCAAAGGTAAGACTTGAGGGCGAATGGCTTTCCGCACCTCGCGCAAACAAAAGGTTTCTCTGTGGAACATTTAATAATAATGCCAAGCATAAATAACTTGCATAGATAATTATTTTTTTTTTACTAATAATCATTTAAATTTTCAAGTATGGTATGTTTTTGATTTTTCGGTTACCAGTGGAGTGAGTCTGAGTATGGGCTCGGAGATTGCTCTTGTCAGCAAAGGCCTTCTTGCAAATCGTGCATTGGAACGGTTTCTCACCTTGGTTGGTTAACAAAAAAATGTATATTTGAATTTGAATTGACATATAAGCAAATTAGGTATGAAGGATATGAGCCAATGCCTGTCATATTTAACAAAAAAAAATGACATGGATGTATTGACTTACCTGTATGAGTTCGGATATGACCTTGGAGGAGCCAAGGGCGTGAAAACCCTTTCCCACAATAGGGACATTTGCAGCCCTAATATTTTATTCAAAACATAGAACAAAATTACAATATCTATTGAATTACGTTACGAATACGCAAATAGATCCAATCAAAAAAAAAAACCAGCCAAAATTTCAATTATTCTCATATTGCCCCAAACCTGATTATGAGTCCTGAGATGCATGGAAAAGGCAGGCATGGACACATAGACCTTGTCACAATGTGGACATTTCTTGACAGCCGAAGCATCCGATAGCGATCGATGGGTTTGGCGATGACGGGCGAGATTGCTGAGCGTTGAAAAGCCCTTCCCACACTCCACACAACGATGTCTCGCAGAGTTATTGGAGGAGGTAGAAGATAAGCCCGAGGATGATGATGTTGAGGATGACGATGAGGATGGCCCAGAACAAGCATTCATATTTTTCGCAGGATGGTGATGACGATGAGTCTGCTGCTGTTGTTTAAGATGAGACAGAAGTGGAGGAACGGGAGGGATCTTATTCCCATTTCCATTATCTTTCAACTTACTCTTCATCATCAGCTTCCTGCTGCAGTCAGTCTTCTTGTTATCAATTTTCGCTTTCCCCAAAGATGTGATAGTGATGGTGGTGGTGGCAGCCGTGCCGGCTTTGGGAATCCCTTTCCCCCCATTACTATTACTACGATTCTCATTATTTGTCGGAGAAATGGATTCGGCGGCAGCGGAAGACGAAGAAATCGAATTATTTTGTGAAATTGGAATTGTCGGTTTCAAGGAATTGTTCAGAGAGGAAGTTGCTGATGGACTGGTGGTGGCAATATTGCTGACGTTGCTTGAGCGAAGGCTCATCTCCCTCTTTGCAGCTGCGATGCTCACCTAAAATTAAAAAGAAATGACTTATTTTTTTGAAATAAAATTATGGAAAAAATGTTACATATTAGCCCATGATGAAAGATGGATGACAAAATGCCAAAAAACATATAAAACCATCTACTTTTTTTTCTTCTTCTTCTTCTGCTCCAATGAAAATGGATGAGTGAGCAATGAGCATAAAAACCTGATGCTGCTGACGCTGAGATGACGATTTGACGAGGAAGGAAACACTTGCTTGGCTTATTTCTCTCTTTTTTTTTTCAAACTGCATTTTCCATGCCCATTAACGATCTTATGAAAGATTACCCAGATTCAATTACAAACATATGGCTCCACTCAACTAAAAAATGGGAAATCTTAGCTTTCATCGGGAATCGGAAATGAATTGGGATTTTGGATCCCGACCCAAAAGACCAGAAAAAAAATACACCGAACCACCTTTCATTTCTTCCAACTTCGAACTTGCGTTGCGATTCCGAGAAAAAAATCCTTTCATTTCATTTTTTTAGCAAGTGGCAAATAAAAATATGAATATTTTTTCTTCGACATTTTCAATTCATATAGCCCATCACATTTCTCTTTTGAGATGAAAGGAGAAGGCCGAAATGAGAGAGGGGAAAAATGATCATGTCATTTTTTTCTCGTTGGAATGAAGTGAGATAAAGATAAGCCCGACTAAAACTGCTGCAAATCTGATTCCCATATGGTGTACATATGTATGTATACCGGGAAGAATAAAGAAGATAAGCTTGGAGATAAGCAAAAATGCATATTTATTTTATGTATGAATTTGGATTGGCAACCTCTCAAGAAAAAAAAATTGTTTTGTATCTGCATCATCATCTTCATCTGCCACTTGTCATTTTGTCACAGTCAAGCAAGTTAGGGTTGATGAGATGAGGATGACATGGGAAGGAGGAGAAAAAAAAATATAATTTTTGTTTGAATCAAGTCAGTGGATTGTTTCTCGGAAAAAGAGAGAGAGGAAAGTTAAAAAGCGTGAAGGATGATGATGATGATGTGGAATGAAAACTAATATTATATTTTTTAAATGTGTGCTTTATTACCTCCGCCAACTGTGTCAGATTGAAAAGGTCAACTTTCTTGACGGACAGATTCACTGGCTGGTCCTGGGCTGTTGTGGAGGAATCCGGGTGATGATGATGATCGTCATGATGATCATGGTGGTGGTGGTGAGGATGGTGATGGCTTGGTTGGCTTTCCTCGCTCCGACTACCTTCAATGAAGATACGTTCCTCCTCAGCCTGTTGCTGTTCCGCTGCTGCGATGATGAATTGGAGGGGGGATGAGGGAGGTCGTTCGGGAACAATGTGAGAATTGGGATGATGTTGGTGGGGATGCTCCCTCTTTGTAATGTGGTGGTGGGGATGATGATGGGATAGGGTTCCACCCGGGGGTGGACTGATAAGCTTGATTTGGTACGAGGATGACGGAGGCAACTGTGGGATTTGCAGTGTGGGCTGAGTAGAATGAAAATGTATCGCATTGCCCCGGTGGTGATTATGATGATGATGATTTCCAAATGGCTTCTTCTCCGGGGTCACAATCAGACTTTTGAAGGTGGCATGTAGATTAGTGCTTGGCTCCTCTTTGATGTAAATTTCTGCTAAATCGCTCGATGAGGATGTTGGCGGAGGAGGTGGGTATCTCCGCTTCTTGGGAGTCACATGGTAGTGATGAAGGTGGTGGTGGTTGTTGTTGTTTCCACGACTTGTCATCTTGTTATTCCCGAGGATCCCCCCACCACCACTTCCACCTACCTTCAGTGAACCTCTCGGAGGGGAAAATGACTCATCCTCGGAGGATGCAGAACAAGGTCCGGAGGATGAGCTTGAGCTTGACACACTGTTACTCCCACTCCCACCACCACAGTTATCCCTCGGTGTGCTCAGATCCTGTAGTGGGTTGTCTTCTTCATACAGATCCGGGGTTGTGGGCTCTTCCTCGTACTCGTATCGTTTATGCGTGAAAAGAAAGGACTTGGGCATGATGATAAAATAGAAACCGCTTTTTAGCAAAACACTTATCGGTGAACCTCTCTCCTTATCAATGTCTCCTCAGAACCATGCTAAATACTTTCCACTTTAACCTGACTAATAAAAAATAAAACTTCAGCCCGTCCGTCCGTCCATCCATCCGCAGTCTACCTCATTTCACTTCACACTAGTAACAACTGCAGATGATCCTTTTTTCGAAATCTTTCCTCCTCTCTTGGCTCACTTATCGACTACAATCATATTAAATTTAATAGGATGTTAATATCCGTACTTACATACTAAAAAAACGTTTTTTATAATCATATTTTTTTTTGGCAAGGCCCACCCCTCCTCATACGTTTTTACGTTTTGGAAGACGTCAACCGGATATCGGATCAGAATGGGATGGTAACTTATTACTAACTTACTACGTGGAAGACACTGGCTGGTTCTCATATAAATTAGTTCATCTTCTCTGCAATAATATGACTATATCGCTTCTTTTTTCCTTCACTGTAGCCCATTATTAGAATGGCTTTCTTGACATGACGCTCCTGGTCCTGATCCCGCTGGCACGCCAAAGAGCCAACTGTTGTCTCGACAGGAGTTGGAGTGTGATGATCGTCATCATCAGCATCTTCTTCGTATCTCCGCATATCCGATTCTAATCATCATCATCACTATCATCAGCAAGCAGCAACATCGTCATGCCTTCTTTCAAAGGTTAAAGTTGTAGAGGAAGATGGAAAATATGTTCGGGAGGAAAATCACCTCCACTCTTATTTCATTTCCACCACCACTACAGCTTTCTTCCAAAACAACCACCACCACCGGTGGATGGAAGAATATATTTATTCTGTCACGTTGCTTGCTTTGCTTTGCTTTAGTTTGTTCCCTTCTTCTTGGCTCTTGATATTTCTCTTGGCTGGGGACACTTTTGTTCCGTTTTTTAAAGAAAGTGGTTGTCGTTGTTTTTTACTGTTCCTCCTTTCCTTCTGTCCCTTTTTATATTCGATGATGTTGAAGATGATGGGATGAGGTTGATGATGACGATGATGATGATGATGCCGTTTCGTTGGAAAGAGGCTTTTTGCTTTTTTGGCACTTCCCGTAATTACTAGCTATTAAGTTGTTCCAAAAATTAAGCTCGTTTCAATAACGCAGTTTTTTATTTCTCTCTCGTAAAAATATAATTGATTGGGATGGTTGTGTGACGACAGGCGACGGTGCGATGTGGTGGTGGCAGCGTGTATATGTAGTCGATGTAGAGCACCATCCGCCACAAACAAACGGCCACTGGTTGACTGTAATTTTTATTTTATTTAGGAGGAACTAAAGAAAGAATTATATTTTATTTCAGCAGCCGGAGTCCTGAGTTGGGTAAGTATGCAAATGGATTTAGAATGAGTTGACGGGTGGGTGAGGTAGAATATGACTAGTTTTCTTTTTTCAAGAGAAGCTTTCCACCTTCGGCTTTCTTGGTATTTTCTTGAGGTGGATAAGGATTTTTTTTCTTTCCCTTAAAGCCTGGCCTGCCTGGTCTCTCCTGGCTCCTCGTCAACAACCGACTACCGAGAGAGTTCGGGAAGGAGATGGGATTTTAAGACGCAACAAGAGGTGGAAAAATATAGAATGCTCAGTGTTCGAAAAAACACATTTTTACTCAAAGGGAAAATATATATTTTTATGCTTATGCTTATTTTTCGGAGTAGATGAGAACGAGTCCCGTTATATTAGAGATCCCTCCCTGATCTTAAGTATTTTAAAACTATAATATGATAATGTTATGTTCCCCCCTCCGAGGTGTAGAGTTGAAGATGCTCCGAATATATCCCCTTTCATGCAAGGAAAAAGTTTACATGTAGCCATATCATCATCATAGGTAAGTTCATAATTCATGTTGCTCCTCTGCATAAAGTGTTCGAAAGCTGAGAGAGTGTTTTCCCCTCCGGAGAGAAGAGAAAGACGAATGTTGACTATATTATGCCCATTTTATCCCTGCATGCACTTTAGTCAGAGGAGAGGAAGTGGAATAACATCAACATTGTTAGCTTTCAACTGTTTACAACAGTTTATATGTACGTATATAGGTAAGCTGGGTTCTCGGTTGGTTGTTGGAAATCGGAGGATGAATGAAGTTTTTGAATAGGATAGGTTTGAATGATGATGTGGCATGCTAGCCAGATGGATCTGGTTTGGAATATGAATATTATGGAATTGTACTTTGGAGGGGGAGCACTTTGAATAATATCCTTCTTTGAAGGATCCGAATGAATTCTCAGTTTAGTTCACTGAAGGAGCGCGAGAGATAGTTTCAAAGAAAACGTTTGTAATTAGACATGGCTCGTTATACAGAGAAAAAAAAACGTGGAGAGATAAGGGTCTCATCCTCATGATCATGATCATATCCCTTCAGAGACTTGCATGGTCCATGGTACATTTAAAATGTGACGCATATGGCACAAACGTAAAGGGTATTGCCTATTTTCCTTAAAAACCGTGGCTTTTAGCTTGAAACTTCTTCAACCCTTTGGATCCCCTCCATCGCACCGAGAAATGGTGAAAATGCATAAGAACCAGGTTATTGGTTCTATGTAAATTAAATACATGTGGTCGGCCTTAAAAATTTTCAAGATAGATGAAGAAAAGGAGCATGATGATGTTGATGAGGATGCTGATCATGAGTGGAGAGGAAGAATAAATGACTCAAAAATCTGAAGGAAAATCCTTTCCCGTCCCTAGCGCCCATGCCCATGCCCATGCACATCTTCGTCCCTTTTCTCCTTTTTAGACTTGAGTGCACCAGCACCACCATGCAACTGCAAAAAAAGGATTCGATCCAAAAAGGGATGTTGAAATTTTTGAATGGACAGCATCACTACTATCGAGTATAAGGTGAAATGCATTATGAAAGGGGAGCCTCCGTCTTTTAAGCCCGTAATAGGGATCTTACAGAGAAAAAAAACTTAATGTTTTCTTGTAAAAATGTGTGAAAGAAAAATATACATAACATAATACCCCATCCATAACAAAATGTGAGGAGGTACACATTTATCGGATATGGAACATGTGAAACGTGCACAGCTTTACTTAGTTGAAAAAAAAACGTTCGGAAAAACTGATGTCGAACATGCATGTATTGAGATGAATATATGGTGATGTGATGATGAAACCGGAAGCTGGGAGATGGATGAATAAGAATGGAAGGGGAAGAAATGCGGAGGAAAGGCAAACTTGTTTTCGGTTGACAGACATTCGGCTACGTCTGTCTGTATGCAATAAGTATAGGCACACGCGTTTCAAAAAAATCTTTTCTTCATTTACAATGGAAATTTTACAAGCATTTGGTGATCATCATCATCAGCATCCTCCTGATCCCAGCTACCGCCTCCTACCACCATGCACTGCCACCACCACAACTAAAACCCCAGTCAATTTCGACATGACCTTTTTCATTCATCTGGAACGGGAATTTTTATTTACTTTTATTTTTATTTCCAAAGAAAAAAAAGTCAGAATCGGATCGCAGTCAGCCAGATGCTTATCTTATCTTGAGTAGGAAATAGAAATGAAACAATAAAAATACTTGTTTTCTCCAAACATTTCCTTCGGAAAGGCTTAAAAAGACTTTTTTTATTTCTTCGGTAGGAGGTTGATGATGTTGATGAAGATGGAATGAAACCTGTAGGATTTTATTTTGATCCTGACTCTTGACTCCTTCCTCAATCCGATCATCATGATGACACATGGGCTAGTACGCTGCCACCACCACCAACGCGCTGCATTTTATTACTTCGGAGGATGCTGGTGGTGGTGATGATGATGATCATAGTGCACGTTTTTTTCGAGGTGGCGGTGATGGTGATGCTGAATCATGTAGGTGGTTGTTTATCGTTTTCATCCTTATTCCTCTCCGGCGATCAAGTTATTCGATGGATTTGGAGTGGCGTGGCTGGGATTGTGATGGGGTTACTATCAAAAGTGTTGAGGAGTCGGGGAGCTTTTTTTCTTTCCCGGGTGGAACGTCTTGCCGTTTTTACGATTTTGGCCTTGGCTACGGCCATTCCCATCCTATTTTGCAATGGTAATAGTAATAATAATGCTCCCGTTTTTATGATTTTTGAGAATCTAGTTCTAGAATCAGAGAGAAAAAATCAGTCGAGTTTGAGTGGAGTTTCTACAGAGGGAGGACAAAAACTGCAACAGATTTTTTTTTGCAAATCTCGTAAATCTGATGATGATCATGAGGATGAGCAAGTCCTTTGAAACTTTACCGCAGTACCTTAAAAACAAAAACTAACCTAACTTTTTTCCTCGTTTTTTTTAAAATGATGCTTAAATGCGTGTCGAACGGAGAAGATAATATGCATATGAAATAAGATATGATAAGGTATTGAGGAGGGTAGGGTACGGTGCAGGGGAGACACAAGACAACTGTCTCATTTTGTTTTTTGCTATTCTGGCCGCACTCATCCATGGATGAATGACCAGGAATGACATAAAGTCCTGAAGACAACGGGCATCTTCTTTTGCGGAACTGACTTAAGTCGGAGATGAGCAATA
>JAQGAI010001289.1:0-15260 GCA_034696905.1 Lepidocyrtus violaceus | reverse complement strand
CTTTACTTATGATAATAAAACCATAATTGTTTGATTTGCAATAATATAAGAAAATCGCAAACGTCAAACGCAATTATTTAAGGGAGATTCCGACATAATAAGGAACTCTGCTTAAGGCCGAACCAGGTCCGACGCCCGCATCGTCACTCATCAGAAAGTGGGTGTCACAAATGGTGCCGAAACCCGTTTACACTAAAGTGAAAGTTCACGCAAGCAAACTAGTACTTTAACTGTCACACCAGTGTGACAGTATTAAAACATTTCCATTTAAATAAAAATTTATTAAGTAAATAGAGTTTTCGCCAAAACTCTAGAGTTTCCAAACCCAAAATTTCTTCTATTTAATCCTCATAATATCATCTTTAATTCTGCCACATTTTAAATTTAACATTGCGTGCGCTCTTTATCAAATTTCCGATCAAAGTTAAAGATTTTTTTTATTATGCACAATCGTTGACGGGGACGCCGTTATATTCCCAGATTCGACATGTTTTCGTGGTTGCAGAATATTTTCTATTACTTGGACATCCTTTCTGAGCTTTCAACGTACATATGGCTCATCCTTCTCCTGTTATTCATGGTTTCACTCCCCTTTCACTTCTTATATGAAGACGCCTGGGCGTATATACAAAGGTGGTTCAACGACGCGCTAGCACCAACGCCCCCACCCACAATACATACTTCGACCTACCGTCATATGACCGACAACCGTCCAGCTCCTCCGTCAGACCCCAGTCGACCCCCACCGGCGCCTCCATTAACATCTCCACCGGCCAGAACCAAAGAAATGATTAATGACCTACGAAATCAACAGCAATCTCTCCAACTACAAGTAGCTCAAATGTTATCTGACATGCAAACCCAACACAACCAAGCTCTGCAAAAAGACACAGACACAAAAGACCTCCTCAGTACGGTACAGCAACAACTTACAACACAGGAAAAAAATTTGGACCTTCACATGAGGACGTTTCAGAAATTCCGACATGACACTCACCAAGATCTTAACGCCTTCGAAGAAATTGCTAACAAAATGGAAGATCTACTGACAGGTCAGAATTTGCCACGCCCCTTCCTTCATAAACTGGATCATCACTTCCAAAAATCTGCAACCATTGCACCGGTCCCTGACACTCATCCTCCTCCTGGTGCACAATCACCCCGGCATACGCCCACCAATCAGTCTCAAATACAGAGCCCAACATCTCCAATCCGACCATACGCCCACATGCGCTCACCATCACAACCACCTCCATCCAACTCCTCCAACTTTCACATACCAACTCCACGATTCGACCCCAAACTCAATTCTGCAGACTACTTTCTCGAAGAACTCGAGGATTATTTTTTCAACAAAGGAATCCATGTTGATGAACGCATTCCTCACCTCCACACAGTTTTTCACAAAGATAAGGATTTATACTTGTGGTGGCAACGCACTAAGCTACAAATCAGTACCTATGCTGACTTCGTTTCCCAGTTTCAACGGATGTATGGCTCCCCAGACGATCAAACATCCGCTTTAGAAAAACTTTTACGTAGACGACAGCAGCGGTTTGAGCAATTTCAAACGTTTGCCCTCGAAATGGAGTTGGAATATCTCAAACTTAATCGACACAACCGCAACAACACCCCAGTCATCCTACAATTTATTGCTGATCGCGCTCTACCCTACCTTCGTCCACATCTCCTTGCCTGCAACGCACAGGACATTTACGAACTAATCCGATTTGCTCAGAAAATTGATCCTCCCCAGACATTTACACCTAATCCACCCCGCTACAGCAATCAAACCAAACCGTTGCCCTTACCTCGGACAAATTTAGATCGCCCAACTAGCACTTCTTCCAACCCAAGCTCCCTTTCAACCCATATCCGACCACCTCAACACAATAACGCACAACGGAAAAATCCAGCACGGATCAATACCATTGACGGCGACTACCATTCTGACCCGGAAACACCAGGCAGTCCCTTATCTTATCATACAACAGACTATGAAGCTGATGAGAAATTCATTGGCACGTTTCGTCTATGTAACACAAAATCAGAACAACCCGGAATCCTTCCCATGTGCCCCTTTACATTTCAAAACCGAAATACTACTGCTCCAGTCAGGGGTACATTACTACTTGACACAGGCGCCAATGTGTCTGTGATCGGCGATCCACGACTTTGGGCAAACAAACCGATAGAGAAATGGAAAGGTGGTCCCATAAAACTTGCGGATGGGTCAACTACCTCCCCAATTGGAAAACTGGAGCATAGGTTCCGACTTGGACATCGCCGCTTCCTCCATCGGTTTATACTCTTAGACAATTGCGACTTCACATTTCTCCTGGGTATGGACTTTCTCCGCAACAGCGGCATTGTTCTGGATTTACATCCAATGCATTTTTGGTTTCGCGACGAGCCTAATGAAATTTACCAGATGCAGACTTCTCCCATATCCACCTCTAACATCCGGGCCCTCCAAATTTTATCAGATTGGGAAAACAAGCAACTTAAGGAAATACTCGCTCGTTTCCCTCAAGTTGTCGACAATTTGCAGTTAGGAAGAACAACGGCAGGAGAACACTCTATCCGCCTCACTAAGGAAGCACCTAAACTCTTACGACAATACCCCATGTCTGACGAGAAATATGGGAGAGTCGACAGAATCGTTCAGGATATGCTAAACCGCGGGCTTATCGAGGAATCATCATCCCCATATTCCTCACCTATCATCCTCCGACCCAAACCAGACGGCGACGATCGCATGGTACATGACTACAGGTACATCAATAGCCTAACCATTCAAGACGGATTCCCCATGCGCCGAATTCAAGATGCATTCCGCAGCCTTCATGGCGCCACCTACTTATCAACTATCGACCTTGAAAAAGGATTTTGGCAAATTCCTTTACACCCGGACGCCAGACAATACACTGCATTTCGTACTAGACAGGGTCATTTCCAGTACTGTGTGATGCCGCAAGGACTCAAAAATAGCCCAGCAACATTCCAACGTGTCATGAACAAAGTATTACAGGGCCTCGAAGAATTTGTCTTTGTGTACCAAGATGACATACTCATCTTTTCAGCCTCTTTTGACGACCACCTAATTCACTTGAAGCAAGTCCTCACCCGTCTCCGACAGGCAAACCTCACGATGAAATCTGCTAAATGCAAATTCGGAGTGGAAAAAGTAAAGTTCCTAGGACACGTGATTTCCACCAATGGAATTCAAACGAATCCAGAAAAAGTTCAAGCCGTCCTTGCTCTCTCCCCCCCAAGTTCACGACACCAGCTTCGCAGCTTTCTTGGCTCAATTGGCTGGTTCCGCCACTTTATTCCGTCAGTGGCAGAAATCTCCCACCCTTTATATGAACAATTACAGACCAAGTCAAAATTTTCTTGGACTCCAGAATGCCAAACTGCATTTGAAAATTTAAAGTCTTCACTTGCATCTGCCACTATGCTTCACCATCCGGACTTTAACAAACCCTTCTTGGTTCGAACGGATGCTTCTGATTATGGCGTCGGAGCGGTCCTCCTTCAACATGACGATAACAACCAAGAGATCCCAATCTCTTTCATTAGTAAGGCTCTCAACCAAGCCCAACAACACTATTCAACAGCGGAGAAAGAATGCTATGCCATAATCTATGCCCTTGGAAAATTTGCAGAATATTTGGATAGTGCCACATTTTCCATCCAAACCGACAATCAAGCCGTGACATATCTTCATCGGATGAAAAACTCAAATTCTCGCCTCATGAGATGGTCCTGGCAACTCCAAGAATGGCAGCCTAACATAACTCATATTAAGGGACGCGACAACACCACCGCCGACTATCTTTCTCGTCACCCTTCGGAGCTTCCAGATCCCGATAACAACCCTTCCGAACATCACCAAAGATTTTTCATCAATACTGCTCTAACCCTTCCATGTGAACTCGATCGCCAACACCTCATCAAAGCACAACAAGGGGACACGTCTCTAGCCACGCTCCTGACCCACTCTCCTCATCAGTACCAACTTATCGATGACCTCATATGCAAGATTGATAGAAGTAGCCCAGTGCCTGTCATACCAGCTTCCCTTCGCCAAGCGATACTACATGTATACCATGATCACCCCTCGGCGGGGCACCTTGGAGTATCCAAAACACTTGATCGCCTCCAACAACGAGTTCACTTTCCTGGCATGCGTCGCTATGTCGAAGATTACATCAAAACATGCGATACCTGCCAACGACACAAATATTCCAACACCAAACCTAGCGGTCTAATGGGAGTCAAACCAATCACCGCCCCCTGGCATACACTGTACATGGACCTTCTTGGACCATATCCACCATCAGGGCCCCAACGCTTCACATACCTCATGGTCATCGTCGACGGATTTTCAAAATTTACCGAACTACATCCTATTCGGGATGCTACTGCAAATTCGACCACAAAAATCCTCGAGCGCGAAATTTTTTGCCGGTACGGCAAGCCAACTACCATCGTAACCGACAACGCTGGCTCTTTCCGTGCTACTCTAATGGAAAAGCTTGGAATCCGTTGGGACGTTGCGCATTCATACACTTCCCCCTACCACCCCCAGACCAACCTCGCTGAACGTGTCAACCGCACCATAAAGCCTATGATTCGGATGTATCTAACTGACAAGCCTCATTCTAAATGGGCCGAGAATATTCGATTATTTCAATTAGCTATTAACTCCGCCAAACATGACTCGACAAAATTTTCGCCAGCCGAAGCACTCTTCAATTCCACTATCCGCCTTCCGTCCGACTCCGCCCTTCAAGTTCACCTCGACTCATCGGGTGATGATCATGCTTCCGAAGATGACCTACTACTCCAACGAAAAGAACAATTTGCAGAAATCCAAAAACTAATTACGGCGAACCTGTCCCAGGCCCAAGATCGACAAAAACAGCATTACGACAACCACCGCTCCAATTCAAGCTACAAACTGGGTGATACCGTTCTTCTGAAACACAACGTGCTGTCTAACAAGATGAAGGGTATCACAGCCGGACTGAACGCTCCATTCTACCCTCAATTAGCCACTGTAACCAAAGTCCTCTCCGACCTTACATACATAATCACATTTCCCGATGGAACTACCAAAGGTCCAATACACATGGATCAATTACGCCGATATGAGCAACGACAGAATGCCGCAACAAAACCTGAAAAATTTGATGACCTCCACACACTACAGTCAACAACAGACGCAACGGTTCTCAGCCACCCAATCACCTCCTCAACAACGCCCACTCCCACAGCGGAATCAATTCTAAGTCCTCTTCCATTCGATGATCGTCCGCGATATGGCCTTCGTCCAAGGACAAACCCCCCTTCCTACCGAGACGGTATACGGGGAAACAAAAATCCAAACTAGCCGCATATCACCGATTTCTCGCCTGTCTGCGGCTTGAGGGGGGACTTTATAGCCCTCGTCATGATCCGTCTACCTCTACGCCATACTATCAGCTCATCTCAAGGCTGAATAAATTAAACCCAACCTTGAAATCCTATCGGTCATTCATCCATCCTTCAACTCTTTCATCTTTTCACCACCTGCCCTTCTATCTTTACAACCTCAAGCTGGATCCTTTCCAGCCCATCAACCCATTCTCTCGCTGGAAGAGGTGTAGCAAGCACGCCTCTTCTCCAGGACTCAGGATCACGACTTCGGACTATTGAGTTTGGACACAGTTTCCACTAGATTATTCCGATAAAGTCATTTTCTAAATATCTCTATTTCTACTCTGTTTCAATCCTTTACTTATGATAATAAAACCATAATTGTTTGATTTGCAATAATATAAGAAAATCGCAAACGTCAAACGCAATTATCTAAGGGAGATTCCGCCATAATAAGGAACTCTGCTTAAGGCCGAACCAGGTCCGACGCCCGCATCGTCACTCATAAGAAAGTGGGCGTCACAATATAACCGTACACACAAAGTATCGTCAATTATGATTATAATATGTTAGTAATTTACTTTTTCGATTAATTAAAATCAACTGGAGCATCCAAGAAAAGTGTGCCCATCATCCCAAGTTGTCTTGATTGATATGATTAAAGTAAACAGCTTTTTTACAACCTATGGATGAGTTCAAACCTGGCTTTCGTATAAAACATTTGAATTTAAAATTACAATTATGCTCTTTTATATTTATGCGATTCACGATTTTGATAAAAATTGACAATAAAAAAAATATTAATATGGAAGAGCATGACCATACACCCACACTCTGTTTCTTTTATGAACTTACCCCGGGATTAGAGATTAGGGAAAGTATATTCACTAGTAAATGGACGGTAACAAAAAATACTTTTAGGAGTAAGCAATACCTACCTGGCATAATAATGAGTTCCAGTTTACTGAGCACACGGAACCATGGAACAAGAGTTCGCTTTTTGAGACTTCATTTAGTTTCCCTTTATCAATCTGATCATTAATTCTGCTTTCCTTCTCACTCAGGATAACTCTCAAGAAAATTTAAATTCATTCCAACTCGCCATATATGATGATGATGACGTCATTGGAAAACTACGAAAATAATATAATGTTTCGTAAAAACCATTAACTTCTGATTCATTAGATTCCACTTCTGTTCTGACAATTTCCCTGCTTTGCATTTCTAATGACGTCAGATGCCAATTGTGTCACTCCTACATATATAATGGTCTTCATGCAGCAGCGGCAAGACTCCTACTTTTAAACATGAGAATGAGTTTCACAATAAATATGGCTACTCCAGACAGTAATTGGTAACAATCCTAAATTCATTCCAAATGTATGACTTGGAGTGTTTAGATAATAGAATCGTTCATCTATTAAGTTCAATGTCTGTTTGTAAATGAGCATAATCAATTCCGGATATCACGGGCATATCATATCCCATTACAATTTGCCTAAGCGTACCTAATGGTCTATTTCCTGAACATTTCCTGTTCATTTGAAGCAACCTGGCTCAAGGAAAAAATATTTACAGCAGGAGAGAATCTTTTTTACTCGCTAAATAAAAAACATTGGTTTAAGTAATTTAAAACAAAATCCTCATTTCTCCTTCCATGCTCATATCCTTCCACTGAAAACAGCAAAACGCATTAGGGATATGAGTCCAAACATGTATGAATTTTAAATTCGGGTAACAAATGGCTCACCTGTTATGTCCTACATTTGTGCAATATCCCGTATTTTTTTTTACTCCGAAGTGAATTCTGAGAAAATAGACTTCTGCTGCGGGTCCGCAGTCCGCACGGTCGTTCATATTAACTTATAAAAATGCGCTATTCTCTTTAACTTGTTCAGCCTCCTTCCAAGATAAACATAAGACTTCTCTTTCCTTTTTTGATTGCTTAAAGCCGACTAGGATAGAGCCGCTATCGTCCCAGGGATCATCCCTTCAAACCGAGATATTGTCGTATTCACATTCCATTCAGACCGAGGCAGCACAAACAAGCAATAAGCCATATCCATTCGCCATCTATTTACTTGGCGTTTCCTAAGACTACCCTGAACAAATACTTTTATGCTTTACCTGAGAATCTGGGTGAATAAACTAAAATAGTACGCTCGAGATGATATGAAGAACGGAATATTTATATGATATGGTATGGCATTCACCAGCTTTTGCAGGACTTTCTCTTTTCTGCCAACATACTCACAATCAGTAAACAGTAGTTGGAGTACCATCATCTTTTCCAGGATCATGGCCTTAGCTAAGAATTGCGAGTAATCTAAAAATATGCAGAAAAGGTAAGAATATGGATGCATATGTATGATATACTAGGCAAAAAGCATGCGAACTCGCTCCGTACCAACCAACTTTTCCCAAAGCTAAGCCAGCCACAATTTGAGAAGCATTAAATGAGGAGAAAGCAGAAGCGTAAAGTTAAGCAAATGGATATGGATACGTTATGTAAATTTTTACCTCTATGTCTTGTAAAAAGGAAATGTAAGTATTAATGTAACAAAAAATCCGTGGGTTGGATTTTGTTGAAGATGTGAAAAGTGGAAACGGGAGGAGATACGAAACGTGTCTAGAAAATCCCGTCTTTGTATCTCGTTTCCCATCGCGTCGTTCACTTTCTGTCTGTATTTTGTTTGGATTCATGCTGTTTCAGTTTCAGCCCTTGATCCCTACATACCTTCCAAAAATAATATATCTAAAATAATAATAATAACGTTTTTATTAAAATTGAGATGGAATACTCGGCTAAGAAACGTATTTCATGATGATGCTGATTGAGTAACTAGGTTTTGATGGTAGCATCAGCCGTTCTTGAAGATGGAGTGGGCGTGCACAGATATGTGCAGAGGTAATAATGAACACGGTCATTATCAGACAGTTTTTTAGGAAAAATACGAAGCAGTTTCTGGCAATAATGCCATATATTCAAACTCAGGTATGGAAATTAACTAATGTGTTGGGACGAAAATAACTATACATCCATTTTAAAATCAATCGTTATAAAACGATCTAATGATGTTGGATGAAGGTAACTTATAACTGTCCTTGATACTGAAAATCAGTTGTACCTTCTCATTTGTAAAATTTCTCAATAAAATTTAAATGTGGAACACTGCAGTGTATCAAAGTTATATAATTAAAAGGAGACTAAACTAATAACAGACACTAAAAGAATTAAGCTTGTACTGTACGTGGTTATGTAACATCCTTGTCATGCTTATAGCATTTTCAAATACGCAAGGAAAGTATGAACTCAATGATATCATCCTACTAGTGTACTATTAAGAAGATGAAAGTAAAAATTTTGATTCCAAATCTGGAAAATGAGGTACGTATAGTAGACCGAATGGCAGCTTGCGAATGTAAATTACGTGGGTAGTCATTATAGATCTAACAAAATTATCATTATTACTTTGCTTCAGCCTCTTCATCTTCTGACTCTGACACGTACGTAATACAACCTTAAGTGACTACAGAGAAACTTGGAAGAGTAGAAATGAGTGTGCCACGATAAGGGAAAACACATTTAGATTTGCTTCTTATATACCCAGCCTTGTTTTCACAAAGGAAAAGGAACACCAGCAACCAAGTAGCAGTAGTGGTATCCGACAGAGAGCATCCCCATTAGAGCAGCTAGTTTCGGTTTTTTACCCGAATTTTACTAGCTGGATCATCATTAGCATCCTCATCACTGTTTGAATATCAGCCCCCAACTTTCTTAGAAGATTCCATTTATGGTGCCATTTAAAGGAGAAAGTGTTTTTGTTATGGAGAGAGTAGTGGTGAGCTGAGCTATCATTATTATCGCACCCCAGCATATATCCACCAAGACAGAAACTGAAACCACACTGACAATAAACAGTGCAGTGGTAAACTATGCATATCATTAAAAGCACGCTAAAGTTTCTGCTGAAAGGAAGAAACTGGAGATCAGAGCTTGGCTACCCAGGGTTAGCTAGACTCACACCTTCTCATTCAAAGTACGTCATGGTAAAATAACCACTATTGTAAGATTTCCTATCTGTATTTCTAAAATCTTATATGCTTCCAGATTCCAGATAATCTAAAGTGTGCTACTGGGAGCATGAAATGTAATAACGCAATTATTCATAATGGCTTGAATAGGTGTAAAGTTTTTATCATGATCCATATTAAGATAAAGGTGTTATGTTGCAAGGAAGAACTGAAAGTGAAAGGAGTTTTATGCATAATGTAGTGCAGAGCTATTCATCGCACAATCTATAATTTTCACTGTTTTTGCAACTAAAATTACATTGCTAGTTTTTAGTTTCATTCGTTATAGGGCTGACTGTAGCTTGCAAAAATGTATTCTGAAATAATCATGCAGATTCAAAGATCTTAATAATAGTGTTTTGCTTTGTAATAAATAGCTATAACGATGACCTCAATCGAATTTTAAATGCTGCTTATCAAATTATTCTGACATTCCGTATTTTTGTGAAAAAAAGTGCAGGAGCCCGGTATTCTAACGTGTAGCCGACTGCCTACAAAAATCCATTCGTTTGGATTGGATTGTCAAGTTCAAACCTGGAAAGCAGACTTGTTTGTGGAATAGCTTAATTGTGTTGCTAGAACTGCCCTCTTTCATCTCAACTTTGCACTTCCACCAACAACACCATACTATCTTCTTTGCAGCCAAATCAAATAACTTGCTTTCACCACTTAGGTATAGGCTAACGTAAAATCAACTGAAATTAGTTTTCATTATGAGAAGTTGCTTCAATTAATTGTGGACCGCAAGATAAGTGAGTCCATTTTATTTGAAATTGGTTGGAGATGCGCATTTGTTAATCATTATTACCTTGAAAAGAGTCTCCACAGTACTTTCCATATTATGACTTTCTCTTGTACATTTAAGTTACCAATTTTTTAAATTGAAATAGCCTTATCGGTCTTACTGTAGGGGGAAATGAAACGGAGCTTCGCAAGATTCATTTTTAACCATTGGATGAGGTACATTTAATTCAGTAGTAGGTGTATTTGTATGTTAGGTACTTTTCTGACTTAATTTTAAAGATTATTTACTTTACCCAATTCGTTCCTCCTTACATACACCTACCCATATATGTAATAGTATGACATGAAATCATTATTCATCCAACGTACCATGGCTTGTGCTTTGACTTAAGCTGCCTGCCAGTCGAAATCTCCCGTGCAAATAAAAGCAATTGAGACTGGAATGATTATGATAGGAGAACAAACCCTAAGGATTAAAAAAGAGGCTACTCTAATATACCATATTAATTCATAGAACACACTGCGTTCTTCAAAATTCTTCATTTGAAATTGGATCCTTGAATCAAATTAGAATTCAGCAGAGATGTCACAATCCAACGGGAGTTATAGGGTAGTCTTGGGACATCAAATGCTCGGGAAACCGTATCATTCGAAAAGTAAATGATAGTAAATGATTTGCATACCAGCCAAACAGACTTGTCGAAGAACGAAAATAGCCTTGTTCCATCCAAATCCCAACAGTAGACTCAATCTCTCAGCCGTGGAATAATCTTTGAAAAATTACCATTTCAAATGTGTAGTGAATGAGTTTATAAGAAAGTCCTCATCAAATAAAGTTTTCATTCTCTACATAGAACCCAACCCGACTTTGCCTTAACTATCTTTTATTAAAAAGTTTGAAAATTTAACATCACGCACTCATGACTTTTACATTTTACGTTCCCGATTGTGACAAGCTTCAAAACTTTTTAAATCTCTAATCCGTAAGTAATGAGAGAATTGCGTAAAGTTTTATTGTAACTTTTTGCATACAGGTAGTTGATATGCAGTATTTTGTTCGGAATAATTTTGAAGTAGCTTAGAAATACCTTTAAACTCGAAAGAAAGAGGCCAATTACAAGAAATTTGTCATTAAATACGAAAGAAATAAGTTTACAAAACAGAAATTTTGAGATAGAGCTTCCAAGAAAAACAACATAGTCCAAGCGGAGATGTTCAGGATTAAAACGCAGTTTGATATTATCTGCCTATAACACGGATGGAAGTTGGTATCGCATGCCAATGGGGAAATACTTCCCATGACGAAGGAAAAAGTTGTCCCTTCTCTCTTTGTATTTTCTCCACAACCTGCTTTTACAGATAAAGTAAGTTTTTGGTAAGAAAAGAGACAAAAATATTACCTTCCTTACTACATCTCACAGGAAGATGATGTTATTTTTTAATTTTCACCCCATAAAGAACAAGTCTTCCAGAGTATCACCCGATTCCTAGCTTTCGGATGGCCCTTTTGTCGAAACATGTCTTTGTTTTATAAGCCAATATTTATGTGACCCTTGATTTTTGTATGAGTATGAGAACACTGGCATGCCCAACTGTCAATATTTGCTTTCATTTTAGTTTTTTTCATTGAGAATAGTACCTGACTTCGAAAGCAAAGACAAGGTTCCGGTGCTTTCACCGTTTTCACCTTCCCATTCTATAATTCACATGACAGAGCCACAGAAGATCCACACGCCATCTCATAAACTGCGTTCACTCTATTTGAAATATTTATCGTTCTCTTCACGTCTTTGTTGATACTGCTGGGAGGAGAGATAGAAGCGTCTAGCGAGTGAAACGGGAAATGGAGAGATGGAACTGAAAGGATAGGAAGAAAGTTTTTGCCGTAGGATCATTCAGTAGCATACCACCACCAACAACCTTAAGCCTTACAGTAAAAATGGCAAATACACATTCCCATCCCTCCCCGAAAGTCTTTCGTCCACACAGAACAAAAAACTTTACAATAAAAAATGCAGTACGTAGAAGAGAGGAGAAAAGCCATCATGAAACGGAAGCAAGTCAATACATCAGATTCACTCATTCATGATAGCTGAGCGTCTTGACAGCAACGGAGTTCGTCGGAATTTTGAGAAATAAAAAGTCAGTCTTGTACTCTCAAGAGAAAATGCTCAGCTCTATGAATGTTTTACATTTATCCTAAATGTGGAAAGTGAGTTTGAAAGGGTATATGAAACATCTTGAATTACCATTACGAAAGAGAAGGATTTATAATGAACAAATCCATGTCCTTGTTATCCTTCAAGGGGTATCAAATTTTACATTTCGTGCAGTGGTTCACATGAGTGATCACGGGTTGTACTCGAGAATGTGAACAGAAAGCGTGCAAAATATCTAATCTTCGCTGAATACGTGGGAGGTTATGAAAATACGGAAAGTTCGTGTTACAGATTTTATTCTAAAATTAGTGAAAACCACATTGGTAAACATCTTATTTCATTTCATGGCATTGTATGGACAGTTTAGTAAATAGCTATCCAGTTCACATTTATGCCATGAAGTAATTTGAATTGAATTTTGAATGTCCATAGTCCCGTGTTTCTGAGTCAGATGTAAGGTATACTTATAAATTTATAAAGTGCAAATACCAGCATTTCTAATGCGACTGGTTAATTACATACCCTTTAGCAAAGCCTCGAATGGAGTGTCTCGACCTTGGCGAAACACTTATGGAAAGCCGATTCGGCTTCGGAACAGGCACGGTTGCTGTCCGTCCCAATTTTCCTATACTATCATTTCTCAACTCCGTGTTAGAAATACTATTAACAACCCTCCTTGGCTCCTCCAAACTAGAACCTTGTTGAATGTCACTGGTCACTTTAGTCTCATCCCTTTGGTTTACCATATTACTAGCTGATAGCGATAAGGGCAGCGTTCCAATAGCTTTTATATGCAGATTACTATGTTGGGCCTCATCAGGACTTGGAGTTGTCAAACTAATTCCGGCATGCTGAGCAGCCACAGGCACAACAATCCTCTTTCCAAAAAATGTATTTTCCAACTCTGCCAATTTCGGTCTATCGGAAACTACCTCACGGCTCCAAGCAAATGTTCCGTAGCGACAATATTTTTTCAATTTTACTTGTTCGTTACCCCCTTCGATAATGATGCCACTGCTGCTTTCACCGCTACCAACACTTTCACTCCCACTTGCATTCCCAGTCCCAGCTCCAGTTCCAGCACTGCCACTTTCATTGTTTGAATGCTCCCTTCGGCTAGGAAAACGGAAGTGGCGCATAGTAAACAAAAGGAGGAGAAAAAACTGTTTTCTATCTATAAATCAGATAATAACAAGTAAGGATCTTTTATCTTTACTTCTGATTTTTTCCCACTTTTTCATTCTGTCACCGTTCCACACATGAGCGGTGTTGTGTAAAGAACAAGTCCAAAATATCTACTGGATCACTCACCAGCCTCCCGTGAATGAGTGGGAATGAAAACGAGATAGTAGCAACTTGAATAAACAACCCCGAACACCACATAATGTATAGATCCTCCATCCAATTCAAATTTTATTTATTCAGTATAATCCCCCACATATAGCTAGCTTTGTATTAAACATAGCCTCCAGTTCTGTGCACAGATACATAAAGATACCAAGGTAGGGTAGGGTAGGTGCCTTTAGGGTGAACTATAAATTCAAATCCAGTTCAGCTCATATCCGTTTCGATTTCCTTGCCCTCTATTTCACTCCCTATTTTACACGACAGGAATACCAACGGGAGGGAAGTAACGTTGCGATTTGTAGTCTCCAGAGTAAAAGGGAAAAAATCAGCAAGGAAAAAACACATCCTCCTACTGAAGTAACAACGGTGCGGATCTCGTCAAGAAAATTTGTATTTTTTTTTTCTATATAAATACCGGGGGAAATAGGAGCTTCTCCAGCAACACACTGCACTACTGCTCCCGGTAAGATGGGAATAACTGGAGCATACACAAAGCTCAAACTAACTCGTTGGGTTTCTCTCTCGGTGACAATTTCGCTTCAGGATTACCAATTGTTATGTGAGCCTCTAACCAGTGCATTCAAAGATATAACAGGGGAGGACGAAAATAAATGCGATATTGTTCCCTTCATCCGTTCACATATTCATGCCCCCACTCACTCGTTCACATGCACATATAGGCTGGTTTAATCTCATTTAATTCCCATTTACGACAAGTGGAATAAGACGGGAGAGTAGGATAAACGGGGAGGGGAAAGCGCTTTTGTCCTTTCTCCAGACATCTATTCCAATAGTCACTTTTTATATCACGGAGAAATTAGAAAATAAAGGACATGGAGGTCACGGCAGAAGCGAAATCGGATTTTTCTAACCAAGTCTCAAAGACAATGCACATACGATAGGGCACGACTCACACATACACACACATAGCGTTTTGAAGTATGTATAATGTAATATGTACCGCACATGTCTTCCCATGAACTTGCTACCGAATAGCAGCACGTTGGGATAATATCTTATCTTGTCAGGATCGAGGATTATAAAGTAGTTAGATTTTACACTTTCACTACCACATCGCGACTGATTCTTCCCCGATGTGCGATAAGAGTCCTGGAGAGGAAACTCCAATTAGTACAGTTTTAGGGAAGAGCCCTATTGTAAAAACTCATTCCACTAAATGATCTCTCTAGAACGGGAGTACTACCTAGATATATGTAGGTATGTTCATTTGTATTTGCCCAAAGAGCAATCCTGCTTTTCCATCGTAGTAGTAGTTTTTGGAAAAGGAACGGATTGACAATAAGATGACCGAAGATACAAGATTTTGACGAGGAAAGAGGGAAATTATTTTAGAATCTGTAAACTTTATATCCAGTTCCAACTCTAACTAGGTATTTGAATGAGGTCATACGAAGGTTTATTTTTTACATATGAATGTCTTGTTTAGAGGGCAAGGTAGAAATCTTGGAATCGTTCAACAGGGAAAACATGGGGCTGTCTTTACGTGAGAGT
>JAQGAI010001288.1:0-15261 GCA_034696905.1 Lepidocyrtus violaceus | reverse complement strand
ATTATGAATGTATTATCTATGTTATGATGAGAGATCATGAAAAAGACTAGGAATAATAAATATTCCGCAGCGATGGCTCTTTCCAATTCAAAGCGATTTTCAAAGTGAAAGTGAAGAACGATGAAATGAAAGCCCGGAGCAAAAACAGACCGGAACAAGTGAAGTCTCCTAAACGGAATTTGGAGTATTTTAAAAACTCGTTCACCAAATTAGGTATCTCTCTATCGGTTTTTGATAATTAGCAGTTGATACTATTTGAAATGTGCGCATGCAAAGCATCTTTTAGTTCCTATTGGGAAAAGGATGCGTTTCATTCTTCGGAACGGGATTGAATGTTGGAGCATCGCCATAATATGAAGCATATGATTTGAGAGGCCTCCTCAATAAAATTACATTTATACCTACTTAAACTTTCTCTCCCCCCTTCCATTTCCCATCCAATAATCTCGGGTTGAGCTGAGCGGAAAACGAGAAGTAATCAGTAATCTCGCATCGCACGCATTCACTCCACTCCAAATCCAACCTCCTCCAAGCTGAAGCTCATTTTCAAGTTTCTATTTCCAAGGTGGGCGAAAGATAACATTAAAGATCCCTTTTCCCTGTATTTATAACGGCTCTACAAACAGGGTAATATGGATAACATCTCATCTTCTACAAAAAAAAAAGTTTCAACTTTCTTTAGGAAAACTTTCTTGGAGCGGAGTGCCAGCTGACATGCATATTGACTTGAAAGGTAAAAAGGAGCCTTGTTCCTCCACCAAGGAAATAAAACTTTTTGCATAGGTAGGTGGGTATAAATACATAATACCTACCTGATAGTTGTTATAATGTCAAGTAAAATAGAGAAAGAAAGTGCATGCATATACTAGCATCCATCGACCCATTTTAATCTTACGCCTTGTCTACCTACGTCCGCCACCACTCAGCCAAGGTAAAAAAAAGTTGAAGTAGGAGCAGAAAACGTTTTCAAAGTGGAAAAGGTCGGAGGATATTCTTCTTCTTGAACAAGTTGAAGCATGATATCCATATAGCTATTGCTATTTCGGAGAAGAAGAAAAAAGTGGTAAAAAAGTAAAAGAAACTTCTAGAGGATAAAGGATGTATGAGATTGCATAATATATTACGTATCATTTTTGTGTGTGTATAATCCATCGAGAAAACTAACACCAAGGATGCCGCCGCCACCACCACCACCACTACTCAATGCCACTGCTGACTGTTCAACTATCGTCTCCTTCACTCACTGATAAAATATTAGATATGAGTGGTGGAGGTGGTAGTGGTGCTCTATGACTATGAGAGAGGAATAAAGAGTGAAGGGGAAAAAGTAAAAAAAAAAGAAAGAGAAACGATGAGACTTCCAACAACAGAGCCTAGCTCTTTACTTCGATATCCATCCATGATATCATCCTGTGTAGGTAGCCATGTTATGTGGGTCTACAACTAATGCCACACTTTTCAAACAATTTCTTCAAAAACTTTGTGGCGTCACTGGGAAAGCAAGAGAGAAAGTTAGAGGAGAAAGCATTCTATCCAGCTTTTTTTGGGATGAAGGTATGCTTGGGTATGTGTCTATCTATATGTCTGCGATGCGGTGTGGCCTGGCTCTGGCCTGGCCATCATGACGATGGCGGTGGTATTAAAAGTTGTTCTTTTTCTAGGAGTGCCATCAGTACTGTGAGGAGGCTAAAGCTAAAGCCGTATAATAGGCTATTTTCAGAGCTTCCAGAGTGCCTACTAATACTAATAATAATAGCGAAAGGATTCCAGTATTATAACTTGGCTCATAAATCACTATCGACC
This sequence comes from Lepidocyrtus violaceus, assembly GCA_034696905.1. Taxonomy (NCBI): domain Eukaryota; kingdom Metazoa; phylum Arthropoda; class Collembola; order Entomobryomorpha; family Entomobryidae; genus Lepidocyrtus; species Lepidocyrtus violaceus. Next base: position 13,458 of record JAQGAI010001288.1, on the reverse strand, counting down.
GACGGACACAGACCAAAAGTGAGCAAAAAAGGAGAAAGAGAGAGAGAGGAAGAAAAATAGAAAGTTGGGAAAGCATTTTCAAGAGAATGGAAGAAGAGAGGGAAAGAGAAAGCATGCATGCAATGCACAATATCAAGTACCAACTCTTCTATAAAGGTCCACAGTCCTATTTGCCATCCATACCATAAAATCATTCCGATTTCCCCTTTTTTAACTAAACTTATAGATATTCCAATGTCAGAGGGAGCCAAAAAGCCAAAGAAAAAAGGGGAATATCCATATCCATTCATTGTATAAGGTATTGGTATAATGTAAAATGGAGTATTCCAGAAAGAGTGGCTTTAGCAAGAGCAGAGTTGGAGGAGCGATAGATAGTTCAAAATCTCAAATCGGTAAAGACCACACAGGAGAGAGAGTGAGAGAGCCATATCCCCAAAATACCTCTAACCTCGACCATACCAAAGTCAGCAACTTATCCACACACAGACATTTTTCCTTTTACCGAAGCCGAAGGAGAAAGAAACTTTTTTCCAATGTGGGGCTTTCTTTCTGTGGAGGAGAGAGAATAATATACAAGGAGCAAGAGAGAAGTTTTTTTCCCCTATTCATTCCTTTTGCGGTTTCGTTATCCTTTCTCTCCCTTCCGCTTTCCCAAGCGCATCCTATTAAATTGGATCGGCGAGAGAGAAATTGTAATGGTTAATAATAATAATAATTTTTATAGTTGAGAGTTGAATGTTGGAGGGAAAGGATAGCGTATACTGTTGCTATCTTTGTTTCTTTCTCTGTGCAGTATGCATATGTATGGAAGATTACGAGTGTTTCTAGGTATGTGTGTGGGTTGTTGCCGCATTATTATTAGTGTGGTCGTGGCCTGTGTGGGAGCGGGATTCGGAGAAATTGAAAAGGATCGTACCGAGTATTTCGTTTTAAATATAATATTACTCGTCCTTCCTACCTTTTAGTATTATTATTCTTATCCTGTGCTCACAGGTCTACAACAACAGCAGACTAATGAGATGAAGCAAAGTAAAAGTTTAGCTTTAATTTTTCCCTTGCCGGGGAAAAGGGAAATGGGCTATGCTATGGGATTAAAATTCATTAGGAAACTACAAAAGGCTATGGATGCAATGCAATCATATTACCTAATTTGTTGTTTGAGGATTTCCTTCTTTAAAAAATAAATAAAACAATCAGTTTATGCAACTTTCTCTTTTCTTACGTTTTCGATTTCGATATAGGCTTGATTGTTTTTGCTAAAAACAATTTGTTGTTTACTTTGTAGTAAGGTGCTTATATGAGCTCTGACAATTAAAGTGGAATAAATTAGGGATTCGGCTTACTTTTCAGACTCATTCGTTACGCTTACGCTTATACTGTGTTCTCTGTCTGCATATTTCTTAATCCCTGACGAAGTTTCTAAGCGTGTCAATAGCAAATAGGTTATTTGAACAAATCACTTTCTGCTTGCAAAATCGGTCTTTTAAATTTAAAATTCTACCCTGAACTTTACAAAGTTGAAAATACGAATTACATAAATCTTTCCGTGTAATTGTTTTGCAGCTGCAATACAGAAGGCAAATAAAAATCGACACAACCATTTGGATATTATTCATTCAGACAGCTGAAGTATATTTTTACGTTTCCGGATTTTTGCATTACTACCAAATTGTAAAGAGTACTAGTAAGATTAGTAGGTATACTTTGCTACATTATAGCCACTGCAAACAATTTGATTGAAGTGAGCAAAAATAGTTTAAAGGTTCACTCTCAACCTACCTGATAAATAGGCTTGTTTAGCGGGTTATAAATATTCCCCTCATAGTGCATCGTACAACACCCAGACCACTCACTTGCAATTTTTATACCTAATACTAATATCTCTATGCTCATATTCCTCCAAAACTATAGAGTAAAAATAGAAGGATGTAAATAAACACTTTCCTTGACTTTTTTAAAACCTCACCATATGTATGCAAAGTGCTGTCAACATCCAGAAAAATTGAACTTTTCAACACTACCGTACTACCTACCACCTCCATACCAGCCAGCAGCCTTTAGGCTCTACCCACCTACACATACTACGTATGACTACATCCTCCTCAAGAAGGAATATAAGTACTTTCTCTTCCAAAAAAAAAACCTACCGTGCACATTTACTACATCACGTCATACATTTTTCTCCGGAGCAATACGATTATTACTATTACTATGATTATTTCCCTTCTCCTTCGACTTCAATTTTACTTTCCTCTTGTCTGACTTTTGGAGTCCCTGTTCCTACGTACGTACGTAAGTCCGTTTTATACCTTATCCCTCCAAGGTTGCAATTTTTTTGCCTGGAAGTTCTTACTTTTTTTGCCTATTTAAGTCTAGTATATATATGTCCCCGTCCATATTTATGTATACCTTTTGTGTATGTAGCACGCATGCATCCCATAACAGTAATAATCATAAAGTCAACCGAAAAAGATTTTTATCCATTCAGAGCCCGTACGAAATGAACTATTTTTAACTTTCTCCCAGATATACATATTACCTTCCTACCTACTTTCCTTCCAAGCTTTTTGAGATGGACTTCCTCACAAAAAGGGATAAGAACCAAGAGCGAAAACAGGATAATAAGAATGGACGGTGAAAGTAAGAAAAAAACTTCCTTTGCTTTAGCCTTCCAGCTAAAATGACGTTCATACATCGTTGTTTTTCTTCATCTTATGCTTACTCATCATTATCATCAGCAGCAGCAGCATCGAGGCAGCCGTATATTTTTAAGAGAAAAAAAGAAGATAGTATGGAGCCAGTCTAGCTCGAGCCACTATATTTTCCTCTGCACTTTCTTGTTTTTGTAGTTGCCGGATCCCAAAAGTGAGCTGAGAAAGCTCATTCTTCTTCATACTTCATAATATCCACATGCAAACAAAAAACTAACGGTAAAAAATGTTTTCGAACGTTAAAAAACATGCCTTAGTCTCAATCCTATCTTTAAGAATATAAGTCTCCTGCTTTCTCTTTTTTTACGGATATGCATATTACCTCTTTCCAAACTAAAAAAAAGGAGGAAGTCTTTCGCAGTATCCTCCTCCATAGCTGGTAGTTTTTTTTGTTGATAAAGTCTTCACCAAGCTAAGTCCATATTTATCCTGGAGTAGTATTAACTTTGTGGAGAAAGTGGTATTAATCCTTAGGGTCTAATTTGCAAATGGAGTTAGCTCACTATCACTATCCTTCCCTTTCCCCCTTTATAGTTTACTCTCTTCCTCTACCTTAGTTTAGCTTGTTTTAACCCACATGGTTTGTTTTTAGTACTAACAGTATAGCACTCACTCCCTCTCCATTTCCTCCATTTAACATTGTTTTTTTTTACATAAAGGAGAGGTGTGACTCTCTCCTCACTTATGAGACTATGCATGATGCATATGTATGTATAGGTAGTACATTAAAAGGAAGTAAACTTCAAGACTATCTTGGAAAAAAATCCTTCTCAAAAAGCAAACGAAAAATGGCATTCCCTACACATATCGCATTTTATATTGAGAAAACATGTGAGCCCTCCTATCACCCTCATCATCTTCGTCTTGATGATGATCATAATCATGATGATGATCATCAGAAAACTGGTTGGGTTGGATGGAAGGAAAACTGTACGTGCTTTGGTTTCCCCCGTGATATAAAAAAACAAAAGGTTTTCGACCAGACAGACAGAGAGACTTGCTTTCTCTTCCTTTCTTGCATCATCATCAAATGTCTGAATGACTATATGACACTGATGGCTATGTCATGGGAAGCCGATGCGATATCGTCATCCTCATCAACATCATCATCATTATGATTATATGAACTTCCTTTCTTTCCCTTCTTCCACTCTTGATTTTTTTTTCTTCTAGAGAAGATGTGATGGTGTATTATTACAAGATGACTATCTTAATTCTCCCAAGTAGAAAATATTACTTGGAAAATTTTCCCTTTTCAGCTCGGAGCAAACTAGAAAAGATTCCATTTTCTCCTTTTGCTTTCTTAACAATTAGGCTGGGGCTGAGGGCTTGTGTGTTGGTTTTTGGCTAAAGAAATCCAACTCCAACCAAAGCCATCTCAAGTTACCGTCCCTTTCACTGCTCCCAAAACACTGGAGGTTAACAAGGAAAGCAAAAAAGAAGAGTTTTCTCTCATCGTCAGTGGAAGATGGAGGAAGACGGACTAAAATCGTCAAAAGGCTTGGGCTTCTCCATTGTGAACGAAAGCTGATGCTCCGAGAGAGACTTTATGTAAGCTAATGTCAAATTACATAAACAAGAAGGATGTCCTTTTCCCAGATGCTCTCATATTATTAGGCCACAAAACGAGGAGGGTAGTAAATTGAGCTTGGCTGGTTTGCTATTATTCTTTCTCTCTGGTTGTGATGCTGTTGTTGGATGGGATGGGTTTGGAGTGGAGAACGACATAATTGAAACTTTTTTTCCTTTTTTGTCCCACTAATAAATGGCCTCTTCCAGCATCACATTCCGCAGACAATAATAGTTCCATCCAACAGTCTCCTTCTCTTCTCTTTCCCATTGTCATTATTATTAATAACTGAAATATTTGAGAGAAAATGGGACACAAACTGAATGGTATAGGCGGAAGATAATGGAAAGACAACACAAGATGATGATGGTGATAAGCAAAAAAAAGTATTGCAAGTGGGATTGGCAGAGAAGCCAATGCAATGGGGAAGACCTATAAAGTGGGCTAATCTGCAGCCAGCCACCCACAATGAGAAGCAAGTTATCCAAAAGTAAAACGGATATGTTCCAAGTAGAGTTTTAGTAGCTTGTTTTGTTCCTTAATCCACGAGCTTACTACTAGCCAGCATCTCATATTCCAATTTATATATTTCTAGAACAAGTTCAGTTGTAAGAAAATGTAGAAGTGCTGCAAAATTTTCTAAATGAATCATATTACAAGTACAGTAATATATGGCTCGGCATGATATTCGAAATTTGCAGTTGTACATACGTTCTCTAAACTGGAATCAAGGGATAAATTGCCACAACATAAAAATTTGTACGAAATGCGAAATTCCTTTTTTTGTTTACTGGTCTTCCTTTTTTATTATCCCCTCCTTGACCTACAGAAAATGAATTGGTGGGGATGTTTATGTACCGTAAAAGGCATTTTCCTTTTCTTTCCCCAACATTGTAAAAGATGAGCATCGTCATCATCAGCATCTCTACCAACATCATCTCAAACCATACCACATGCCCTCTGTGGCAATGTCCTTAGCGGTCTGGAAATTGTTTGAGTTGAGTAAAAACGGGTGGAGATAAGAATAAGATGATGTCTATGCTTTTACTCCAGAGAGCTTCTTCACTCCTTGTCCGTCCATACAAGTATGAGCAGATATACAAAGGGATTTATATCTATTTTCCTAAATAATGCAATGATCTTTATGACGATCGCGGAGGAAGATGATGATGACGATGTCTGGGACGATAACGAGCCTCTCTTTTTTGTTGTACTTGTCTATTTCTTTCCTTTGTTTCGTTTCATCTATAAAAAAAATGGCAGAGCGAAAAAAAGATTCTCAGAGAGAAAACGTTCCTATTTATTAGGCATGGCGTAGGTAGGTATGTATATAGCTGTCTATATCTAGCCATGGCGGTGGTCTTATTTTTATGGGGCAAAAGTGCTATGAACTTCATTGAGTCGTGGTGGTGGAATTGTTTTCATCGTGTGTCTTCCAGAAGAGAGAGAAAAAACGGAGGGGAAAGTGTGAGCTTCAACTGTGTACATTTGGGAGCTTAACCGCTCAGAGCTCCTTTTGTTTCCTGTTACTACACTTTCCCTGTTTTCTCCCTTTTAACGTTTTGTTACACTAAAGTGGGGAGAAAGTAGGGAAGAGTTGCTTCGTTGAATGGAAGTTTTTAGTGGGTGTCCTGCCTCAAGGCAAAAATAGCGTGGTTCTTTATGCGCACATCCATATAACAGTCCATATTCTGGAAGATGAAACTGGCAAATATGAATACAAGAAAAAATGGAAAGTGCTTTGAAGATGATGATGATGAGTGAGGATGTTGGCCTCCTTCTTCTTTGCTTCCTCCAAAGTACTAAGTTACAGTTTGGTGCAGTTACTTATTTCACAATTTGCAATTGTCAAAGGGCTCCGTGTCGTCAGCCATGTCGAGCCAAGCCAGGGTCTAGGGCTGGGATACTCTCACACATGGACATGGACAGTGTGTAGATCTTTCCAGCGGATAAAATGTATAAAAAAACAGAAGAAGAAAAAAACAATTTCCAAAACGAACAACTTGTAGGAGAGATGGGGGTCATCTCCATTTATAAGCTAAATATTTCTTGGCACCCGCACAACTCTGCATCTGGAAGATGGGAACAAGTCGGGAAAATAATAGACATGGATGATGATACCCTTATTCCCCCGCCAAGAAAGCAACAGTATTCATTCATTTTCATTCATTCACTTTTTATCTCTTCTCCAGTTTTACTCACTCTCAATTTTTTACAATCTTCCTTACATATGCGTCATCATCAGCACAAGCAAGCTTCAGTTCAGAGTCAAACATCTACCATCCCGACCGACAGACTCGAGTTTGGAATTAGACAAAAAAATCCTCGTCCAAGCATAAACCAAGTGACTATGACTAACGGAGAAAGTGGAATAGAATGTTTTTATAAATGTGATTCAAATGTGATGCCCCAATAATGTCCCATTAGCCATGTACACTATTACACAGCCGCTTGCACAAGGCGTCAGTCCAAATCCAGTCGAGACATGGCAGTAAAGATTCATACACCCAAAACACATACCAAAATAGAAACACTTTTCTGGTGAAGAAGAAGAGAGACAGTGACGAGATGAGTCCCATCACCCTTCCTCTTCTGTTGCATGTTTACATCGTGGATTGATATAAAGAGCTGGATACGCTCTAATGTCATTTCATTACTATTACATCCCATCTATATTTTACGAATCGAGAGCATTATCCAAAGTGGTATAAGTGCTTTCTATACGGTTTTATGTCCTTGTTGCAATTTGATATGACGTCGTTCGTACAATGAGTGTCGATTGCCACACCTCTGAACTTTTGACCTTCTCCTCTTCTTCCTTCCTCCGACGACTACTGTTTATACACAATGCAGAAGAAAGAAAGAACAAAGCAATTTCGTATCCGCCTACGCACAATAGAAGCTATACATAAAATATTGAGTACTGAGAAATGGGCCCCTCTTTTAGATTAACTTTCATCTTGGGCTACAGAGAGAAAAGAAAATCCCGATTTAGTGGATACTGCCGATTGTGCCTACCACCGGCACCGGAAACTTTGGTACAAGTTATTTTAACTAAAAGGAAAATCAATCCATCTTCCTATTCCCATTTCAATAAGCTTTAACATAATATTTTATGATCAAACAAGGATTTTCCCAAATTCATTTCCCCGGCATTGTTTATGCAATGAAGCCAACGTAGAAGAAGAACAAAAAGGTCCACTGTAAATTTTAATCAATTATCCTGTAAAGCTAGCAGCCAAAAAAGCAAGACACTACTCCTGAGAGAGAATGAAGCGAAAGCAAGCAAGAAAATACGTAATAATTTTAATTTACCTTCTCCGTCTGCTTTCGTATTATGTAATTATGGCAATTCCTTTTTTTTCTTCCTCTTGTCCAGGGACAAGCTCCGCTCTTCCTCCTTCTCGTTGGAACGGAATTTATTGGAACACGGGACGTTTGGTCCTGGTCGTCTGCTTTCCCACCCCAATCCACTATTTTAGTCCTTTATTTAAGTAAATCAGAATGAGTCCTCCGCAGAACAGAAATATCTCGTTTCACTTACAAACTGGCGTTTTCCCTTTAACATGAATAGTTTTGTCCTGCTCCCACCTAAAAAAACTCTATCCCTCTTCAACACACGAAGTGAAAGCGGGCCGATTTCATTCAACTATATAATAATAATTATTATTATCCTTACTTTTAGCGCAAATGTAGAAAGTTTTTGTAGAGAATTGTATAAAATTTTAGTCCTTCAGCTGAAAAGGGAAGAAGACTGTCGCATTGGCGAGTATTTTCTCTTTCTCTGTGGAGGAAGTATGGGTCCAACCTCCAAAGAAATAAATGACACGACAATCCCGTCGACAACGGTGAACAATTTGCTCGTGGGTGGTATAGCAAAACCGTAATCGGAGCTAAGCACAAGAACTCCCTCACAGCCTTGTAGTGAAGGAGAAAGGAGTAGGAAGGAACACCAACCAAACCAAAGCACAGTTTTTTATATATTTGCTTTCCCTCTCACAAAAAAAAACTCTCACCATTAATTCACAAAAGTGAAAATAGTAATTATACAAAGATGTAAGTAGGGTAAAAAATTACTTAAATCCCATTATTATTCCGAGTCACACAAGACAAGAGAAAGTTTTATGAGATGGGGATAAATATTAGTCACCATATTTTGTTCACTTTCTCCTCCGTCTTTGACGTATAATTTTTTTCTCTTAAAAGTTTTCTCCTAATTGAAAATATTTTTCTGGAGAGAGAGAGAGAAAAAAAACACACTCAGAGTTTTGGTATTAATACCCAAGTTAATTGCTAGGTCCGACTCCGCACGCTGGTCCGGACTCACTGGTAAACAAAGATGAGCTTGTTCAAGGAGAAATTTTATTTTAGGATTGTGGAAAATCTGTTATTGTTTGTGAAAAGCAAGGCTTAGAAAATAGACCGAGCTTTCTCGGACCGTTTTTCTTAGTTAAGTAATGAATGAGCGATGAATTTTATGGAGTACACCAGCTTTATAATTACTTCTTGACAAGTTTATTAGCTTGCTGGAAGAGAGACGATGACGATTAGCAACTTCGTTGTTTTCATTAGTGTTCCCGGTACGGACACAGTGGAGTGTTGATGAAGGAAGCAGAGGGGAATGAATGAGCATGCAGGAATCTGCACGGAAAGTGAAAGCCGGTAAGAGTAAATCTTGGAGTGGGTAGTAAATACTTTGTGAAAATGTTACACAGAGGAACTAGTTCTAAATGTCTGCACAAATACAAGAGTATTGATTAAAACTTTGAATTGATTAATTTATGTCTGAAGTGAATGTGTATCGTTGATTTAGTTTTATTATTTTTGTATTTTGGGTCAAACACCGTTTTATTGATTAAAAAAATTAAAGTGAAGTCACTGCAGAAATGTCAATGATTGATTAATTATTAATTATTATTTCGCTGTAAAATTATTTGTATTTTGTATTCACTTGTTTAAAACATAGCACTTTATAAATAAATTAACGATCAGAAGGAAATCTCGTTGGAATAAAATAGTTCAATAGTCTCTTATCATCTGTCAGTTCAGTATATTTTTTCGCATGGAGTGTAGGTATATGCACCAGCACAAGCACAACCCATTTTTGTTTATTTTTTTTCTTTCTCTATGTTATTATTATTCTTCTCATGAGAAGAGCATTCCGGGAGAAGAGCAACCAACCCGCGTCCTCTCAACACTGGAACAACCGACTTACTGAAAAAGTGAAATTTTGGGAAACTCGAGATAAAACCCGGGACCCAGCAGAGACTAGACCTGGCGAGGAAAAAATAAGAAGAAGAGAAAACAACACCAACCATATCGGAGTCGCTCGGGATCCCCACTTTCACTGTAGGAGCTACCTACGCCATCATCAACATGGCTAGAAAACCAGAACAGAACGCTGTGCCTACTTTCTCCTCTACCATTTCACGCTACGCAGTCTATCCAGCTCCGAAAGGGAAGCAAGAAAAAGTTTCTCTGCTCAGTCACCACACAAAAAAATGAGACTCTTTTTGGAAGACTTTTCCTACACTTTCCCAACTTCTTGTAGAACTGGAATCGGAATAGAAAAGGAACGATTTTCTTCCACACAAATAGCATCCGATTTCCGTGTCTTATTCTTTACTTTCCCTCCATTTCTAACTTGAGCATGTACATATATACGTACTTAGTATAGCCCCCAAACAAGCCTATTTTTTCTTACACGATCCGTGGGCAACTTTCATAATATTGCCGAAAGGTACAACAAAAAAAGGTACATATTTTTTCTCATAGAAAGTATAGTAGAAAGGCATTCTAAGCTTCAGTCCTAAAGGTGGGAATAGGTTGTGCAAACTTATGAATCCTTCCATTTTCGTGGAGCAGATCAATCGAGTAAATAACATTTTTTTCTCTATCTATTTTCACTACCAAGAAGCAGATGGATCCCAGAGAAGAAAGAAAGGAAAAAGAACAAATGAAACAACATACCTAGATGAGATGGGATGATAGATAAAATATAAAAAAAACGGTGTGTTATGTTATGTTATGTTATGGAACTCGCAATCAAAAGAGGTTGGGAGGGCCGATGAAGGAAAAACAGCTCTGAAACATGAACGGATGAAAATATGTCTATTATTGGATCCTAAAAGATGGAATGTCTTTCCATTCACCAACTTATGTATGTACAAGCGGATTGAATGAGAGAAAAGGAAAGGACAAACTGAAACCCTTTCTCCAGATGTGTGTACGTCCATCCATTATTCTCTGCTCCCCGACAAAATCCTCTATTCCCTATCTCATCGACTATTATTCCTCCACTGTCATCAATAACGTTATGGCAAATGCTTTATTATTCGGTAGATTTATATGAGAAACAGAAGTAAATACAATGCAATAAATATTCAATGTACAAGGGAAGGACGACTACAGACCTATATCTGATGATGATATGATGATGGCTTCATGCTAAAGTCCATTGATATGCCTGGTCGAGTTTTTTCTTTCCCTTTCTTCTTTGGGAATCCCTTTTTCTTCCTTTGTTTGGCTGATTTTTTCCCATTCAACTTTTCTTCTCCTTCATGACTGGATATTTATATTCTTTTGTGAGAGTAAAACTGGAACGTTTAGTAAAAATAATATTGGAAAAAGTATTAAAAAAAGAGAAAACAGGAAACAGAAACGTGAAGGAGAAATAGGATGAAAAGTTGTCAGGACGAGTCCATATCTGTAAACTTTATATTTGGATCAAGAATGGAAAGAAGTGGAGGGAACAGTTTTTCTATAGTTGATTTTTTCTTTCTATTCTCTTTTCACCTTTTCTCCTCGATTGGGCCTTTTTTGCTACATTTTTGTTTGTAAAGAGCAACTTTCTTTAAAAAACGATTGTGCCAAAAGTTGAGGGGATGATCGGAGCCTATTTTTCCTTCGGTAAAAGAGTTATCGTTCAGTAATCGTAATCATAATTGAAGCGTACATGCTTTATGCAAGTTTTGAAGAAAGGATAAGAATTTGTTGTGATGAAAATACTACTGGTTATTTTTGGTATATTAACTATAATGGTTATTGGTAATGATCATGAATTATTTTTATGGTTCTACTACGGATAAACTTAATATGCTTAGAGTAAGTGTAATTGCGTTGATATAATAATAGCCAAATCTTATTTTAGACATCTTGCTAGGTAGTTCTTACATTTTACAATTACATAATACTGGATATACAAATTCATCTTAAGATGAATTTGTGAGATAGAGTAAGGCTCGAGTGGAAGTTCTTCATAAATAGTCACCTTCAGTTCATTATAGTTTATAACGGTGACACACCACCTCTTACAAGAAAAAATTGATAATCTCATTGATAAATGCGAAAGGGATAGCAAATAAAATTCATCTAAACAATGTTTTATATTATTACTTACTGTCAAAGGGCGAACTTTCTTCCACCACCCATTCCATTTTTTCATCTGCCCGTCTGACGAAAGGGTAGTCGTCTTCCTAAAAACGAAACAATGACTAAAATCAGATTCATAATATTTTCATAGTGTTTTATGAAAAAGCTTATAAAAATGAGAAGTGGTTAATATTAAATCATAATCGTTCATATACATTGTATTGCTAGCTAAATAAATGAATAAATGAGGAACATAAAAGAAAAAGTTACATCTGTTGTCACTTCAGTTGGCGGTGGACGAACAACTGGAACTGCCTTTTCGCCCGGAACTTTCACCGGTCCCGTCGGCAGCCTTTCCGCTCATTTTGCCCTAGATATACGTGTTAAAGCAAAGATTGATTAATTAAAGTTCATATAACTGACGCATATATATTCATCAAATAACTTTAAGCATTAAGTCACACTTGGTTGAAAGATTTTGCTTGTTCAATAAAATAGACAAAGTGAAATTATACCAGCTAGGTCAACTATACCAGCTAATCAATACTTTTTAATGGCTCACAATCAGATAATTACACACTTAATACTTTTCTATCTTTCTCTCAATCTTTCTAACAAAATCCAAACTATTTGACCACAAACAACCTCTTCCTCCAATTCTTGGCAGATACCCTTTTAAATCTCTTTAAATTTTTCAAAAGGAAATCTCAAATTTTTATTTCGAATCTTTTTACTTCATCCACCTTGAAAAAATTCTCGTGAACACGATCCGAGCAAAAACAAAAAAAAAATCAGGTAGGCAAGAAGAAGCCAGTAACTTGGAATAGGGCTGTGCCTGGGTTTAACGTATGCGCTGTTCAGGTTGAAGCAGAAGCAGCGCAAAATAAAATTGCAATATGCAAAAGACTTTGCGTTTGATGCATCCGGCTCTTTTCTTAACAACGACAATGAGTTCTTGTAAGGTTCATGATTGTGGATATTTGCCACGATCCCATCACTCAATCATATCGCTAAGTCTAGAACGAAATGCTATGCAATTTTTTCACGTGCTTTTCTCGTGTACCAAAAAAAATCCTACCAACCAACAGTTACCGACTGTTACCGGTGTTGACACGCTATCTGGTTGTAGAACAATCGTTTTTATCATGTCTTCAGTGTTGGACCTCAACTAACAATAAAACAAGTAGTCTTATCTAATCTACTATGATTGATATCAAATTCCTATGAGACTAAAGATTGACCATCCCAGATAGTGAGCAATGACTTAATTATCTGGATGCCTCAATGGAATGGCTCGTGTTTAAGGAACTACAAAAAATGTTAAAGATGCTCAGTAGAACATTGAAGACACATGTTTTGTGCGTGCACACATCTCTCAAGCTATGTATATAATATCGATCAATCTAATTAATTGTACGCAGCAATGTCACGTGCTCGATAAATGGCGTTTTAGCGGATGATTTTTACTATGCAATTTTATTGCTGATGGGATATGATGATAAAAATCAGTAAAAAAAATTGCTGATGAAAAGAACCTCGCCAATTGCATTTGCCGTAAAATATATAGAATGATAGATGTTACAATTAGGTACCAACTACTAAATTACTGAATGAAACAGCCAATGTGATTAAATAGTGACCTGTTAGTACTAGCACTAGTTATATAATCTGCACAAAGGATTTTGCATACAGCACAAATGAAACGCTTTGCTATCAACAATGGCTTGAACAATGGCTGCAGCGGCTAACTCATTGGCACAAGCTATGAGGAGGGATTGTTGGTGCGTGAAGTTCCATTTGATACCT
>JAQGAI010001287.1:0-15265 GCA_034696905.1 Lepidocyrtus violaceus | reverse complement strand
AAGAAACGACTGCACTATATATTTTTTTTAAATTCTGAAATTCTGAGTTTTTTTTTGTAGGTTTTTGGGTATTTCCTCACGGCAGCTTTGCAACTGTTTGGGAGTAACAGGGATATTAGAATGTTGTGGGATGGGATGCTTAAGAAAGTGGATGAATTGGGAAATGACTACTGTAAAAAACAGTGGCATGGCAGAAGGCAAAAGGGTTGCCTACTATAAACCCGGTTGGGTTGGAGTTGCATGGGCTTCTTGCAATGAAAGTGGAAGTGTGAGGATGAGGAAAAAGATGATGATGATGCGGGGAAGCAGAGAGGAAAAAATTAAATTAGGGAAGAAGAAGAAGTAAACATGGCGTGATTAGGACTCTGTTTTAGTTAGTCATCGGATGAATATGTAACTCGATATGCACGTTTTTTTATCACTGATGTTATGGTGGTTCTTATAAGATACAAATATTGGTGTAGTATATGGATACTGGTGCTGAAATACTGAAATATGTGCGGTCGTGGTTTGGCGAGAGAATGAATCGGGAATGGTGTTTGCTGTTTTGATTGGATGAAAGATTTTGCAAAAAAAACATCGTGTAAATGCTTGTGTAGTGTAATGTATGCGTAATGTGATTTGAGATGGTTGTGAGTGAGGAAGCAGCAAATGGTGTAGAAATCGGTTCAGAGGTTTTCACTTTATATTATTTCATTTACACTCACATTTAGCAAGACAAATTAACCTATTGTGAATTAACCACCGTTAACTGTACTTGAATAATTAGCGACGTGGACAGTTGTATTCCCCGGATCACTAATTTTCCTATTTGAAAATTCGGTTTTTGTAAAAAAAATAACTTCCCATTCTGTCTATGCGGTGTTCACTCAGTGAGGTTACGTACTTACCTACAATCTTCGTATGTACAAAAACCTGAACTTTTCCACCTTCCAGTTTTCAATGTCACCCTTACCCAGCTACGACTTGTTTATGCTTACAAGCAGCATAAATAGCTGGAGGCCAGAGTAAATAACGTCATTTCACTTTTCCGAAGGAGAAAGCAATTTTCATTCATATGAAAGAAAGCATCTCCAATTTTTTCTATCCCATCTCATCTCATCATATTACCGGTCGACTAGCTCTTGCGCTATCTATTTCCTACGCACCTTTTTTTTTGCTGGTGCGATGTGCGGTCGCCGTTTTTCTGCTACCATTTCACTTTTAAAGATTCAGGTGATGACGAAAAACCGGAAAAATAAATGATTTTGTATTCATAGAAAAAATTGGATATGGGAACTCACCGGGCAGACTACAAAAACATGATGATAGCTGTAAAAAAGGGAAAGCAGTAGCGAAGGCAGCTCCACTAGACTAGATTGCGGTCGGTCATTGTCCCATCCATGTCTCGTATTCTCACCATGTCTCTCCCCACCATAAAGTTTTTCATCTTTAAACATGTCTATTTTTCCTGATGAAACTCCAGACCCGCACTTTCTCCCTCGAATAAAAAAAAACAGTTTTGTACTTTCTTTAAACAAAAAAAAGAAGAAGAAAATCCAGTTCAAGCTTGCCCATCCCGTATCATCCCATCCCATCACTTCTTCACTTTTTTTTCTTTACTTTCTTCAGGGCAATCAGCTTTTTTTTTGTTGGGAACAAGGACAAATTTGAAAGTAGGGAATTGAGACCTGCATCTCAAAACACTGTTCTCTTTCCCTCCCAAACTAAGTAAGTGAGTATTCTTTCGCTGAAAGTAAATCTGCGTGCAATAAATAAAGTGCGTGTTGAGAAGGCCCCCGAAAAAAATCCCGTTGTAAAGAGAAAGTTGAAAAGAAACTAAAAGTTTCCTTTCTCCCTCTCTCCTGAGCTTTGATCCTCTTCCTTATTCTCTAAAATCTGGATAAAGCTCAGTCTATCCAGTGGAGTACAGCCCAAAAATTTCGTTAGCTGTGGAGAAAGCACATGAGCTCTATTTTTTCTTGACTTTTTTTAGCGAAGGGATCGAGTGATTTCTCTTTTCTCCTCCTTGTTGAATTGGAATGGGAGGATATTTTATGAAGCGAGGAAGGAAACTAACAGAGATTTCTTTGCTTGTTGATATGAAGAGGGAAAGAAAAAGGTCTGGGTTTAGTTTTTTTTTTAGCTTTTTACATGAATGGAAGTATTTACGTGATTATGTGTACAGAGTACAGAGCGGAGAGCGTATGTGTATTTTACACACACGCAACAATAATGCGATGTCTCGGGAAGAAAGCAAAACGATGGAGCTTTGCAAAAAAGATTGAGGGAGAAAATCGACAAGGCATTTTTTCAATCCTGGAATGGAAACTGGAGTAAACTGGCTTAGAAGGCGATTTGAAAAGAGAAAGTTGTTAGGAAATCGTTCCTGCTTGCTTTCGCTTTGCTAACTGCCTTTTAAAAAAAGTACAAGAGCAAGAGCGACAATGAATGAACAAGGGAAAGAAGAGCATTATTAAAAGTTGGCCACGTATTGTGAAAGGAAACTGAACATGTCATATCATAAATGGCACTACGTGATAGCGGTTTTTCTCCATTGCTTGTACTGGAACAAGCGGAAGGAATGTAATTGACTGGGGCTTAAATGATTTTCGGAGAATGTGAAGACTCGCTGGCACTTGCCTCAGTTCTTTCCACACTTGTATAATAATGACTGTATTCTTGCAGTAGCGATGACTGGAGACATTTGCAATGTAAGTTGTAATGTGAAAATTCGGATTTTGCGGTTTGCCCAGGCTTACTTGAACACAAAGACAGAAGTCTTTTAAATAGGAATTTTTAATGGGGTAAAACATGAGCGTTGAGGCTGGGATTATTATTTTTTCACGCGAACAGTGGGAGACTGGGAAAAGAACAAATCATGTTAATTATGCGTAAATGCGAAAAGATTAACTTTGAAGACAATGCAATGGAGGGAGAGACGGTTTTGTATTTTTATAAGGAAGTTCAGCGTTCATTTAGTTACTTCTACGTAAGCCCTTGCAAAACCATAGCTGTGTAGATGTATTTATGCTGGTTGTTGGACAAATAAATTTTGTAATCAATTTAATTAATTTAACTCTAAATTGAAAGGTGTGTGACAACATGAAAATTGTCCATGGAACTCCTCTTCTTCAACTTCTTCAACTTAAGGCGAAATCATCGCTAGGATTACGAATCTTCATTATCCACCCGTTATAATTTCGGAAGAACTTAAAAGACTCTTTAAATGGAACTAACGAAATCCATCTTCAGAATGAAGGGGAAACTGAGCCAGATTCTCAACAACCTTCCTAATGGATCCTCATCTTCCTCTTCCTCCTCCACTAATGCCGACTTCAGCCTGCTGTTCCTCTTCCTAATAACGGCATCATTTTTCACCTCCGTCGGAGGGAAGTTTGGCATGCCGCCACAACCATCCGCTGTAGCCACTGACCAGCATCAGCAACAGCAACAACAGCATCATAGCTCCCTAGTCCTGTTGAATTTGTCGGGTCCTCAACCTTCAGACAAATTCATTCCCTGTCACTTCAATCCCGGCTGCTTCTGCAAGTACGACCAGAAGACGGAGATTTATGACTCGCTCCGGAGGCTCTGGCAACTGGTCGGCTTCAATGAGACGAGCTTCTACAGGGCGGTTACGGCCCTGCAACGGGAAATCAGGAATGATCCCACGACCACCTACTTCTTCCCGGAGTCTGACCTTGCTCAACTCGCTCAAGTTGTGGTGAACTCGAGCTCCGCCACGCTGCACTCCTTTGCCACCTATGCCAGTCATCACTACACGAGGGCCATGGAGCCGGGGCCCATATTCGAGTTTGTGTGTCTTGCCGTCCCCATGGCCGTCATCCCCACCGGTAAGTCCACAAAAACCTCTTTTCATCAAAGTTTTTTTTATGAAATCGCCTCAGGCAGCTCCGAGAAGAGGAGATTACGTTCACCTTGCAATTTCCGGTTCATAAAGAGGCTCCTCTCATATGGCTCGTTTCTTTAGCCCAAGCGAAGGGGCTTTTAAATGGCCCAGTTTACTTTCGGAAATTTATTGGATTGTCCTCTCTCGAAACCCCTTTTTTTCTCCGGGAAATTGCAAAAAAGCAACCAACCAGCCATTAAGTATAGGAATCCTCAATCCCCATAAATTCTCCCGCATATCTCTGTGACTTTCTCCAAATTAATTGCATTTTGGGGCAATGTGAGACGACAATCGCTTACAGCCAAATTAATGGGGTCAAACCTTATTTTTCTTTAATTTCCCCATTAAAATGGATGAAAAGGTCAAAAACATTGGAAGATGGAGGACAGATATAAAATTTAATTTGAAGCCAAGTGCGTTCTCGTTATAATAAATTTAGTCGTTAAATTTTCTTTACAACTCTGTTTTTCTCCTCCCTTTTCCCCTCTCAAAACAGAATACAGCGCTCACGGCGTAATTTCCCATGTGAGTGTGACGGCCTCCGAGCTGGGAATCTTGGATGGCTCCGCATTTGCTGGATTGGAAATCCAAAATATTCAACTGAGCCGGGACCATTTGTACTTCATCTCGGAGTACGCCTTCAGGTAGGAATCTAAAATAACTAGCTCTAAATAAATAGCAGACGACCCATTTCCCCCCAAGCCAAAATGGATTGGTTTGGCATAGCCGTTGACTCCCAATCCACTGCACACATTTTGCAGTTTGGCTAAAGATTTATTTACAGAATATTAGTCCCATTAAGTCCAATCTAAAATTTATTTACTTTCCTCTGAACGAACCAACAACTTTCTCCTCTCCAGCTCAATGGGAAACTCCCTGACTGTTTTGGATTTATCGGCTAATTTCCTGGATGAGATCCCGTTCCCTGCCTTTAAATCCCTGAAAGTTCTGGAGTGGCTCAATCTAAACAAGTAAGTTAACTGCATATTTTGTAATAAATACTTACGAATAAATATACATTTTTTCATTGCATTTTTTACTATCGTAGTTGGGGAATTTATCCTTATCTTTTGGAAAAGTTTTTTTATGGATAAATGTTCCACAATAAAATACTTCTTTTTAAAACATCCACTGTTTTATGTAGTAATTTACTTCACTCCCTCTCCGGCGACTGGTTTTTTGTCACGGAGTCCCTTCGTCAGTTGAGCGTGTCGGGGAACTCGATTGACTCCATTCCATACAAATTGTTCCCTGCGTTTGGCCGTTTGGTTTGGCTGGACTTGAGCTCCAATTTTATTCGGAATGTGAGTCATGAGCAGCTGCCTCCAAATTTACAGGTATGAAATAATATCGCATCTTTCATAATGTTTCCATCTTTTGCGAAATCAAGTCTCATTAAAATATATTCAATCAAATTGTTCCAGACTTTAATTCTGCTGAAGAACCGGTTCCAGCATTTTCCCACTGGGGTCTTTCACCTGAAATCATTGTCCTGGTTGATCCTCAGCGGATGTACTATCGATAGAATACCAACGGATTGGCCCAGAGGGGTAGCCCCACTCCAAATGAATCAGATGGACTTGACTGAAAATTTTATCCAGGTAAGAATGGAAAGAAAACTGAAGTTGCTTATTTTTGTAATCTGAGAATTTTTATTAATTGTCTGCTCATTTTTTTGGAAGACTTGGCCGGGAAAGCCGTTCAGTGCCCAACTAACCGTATTAGACTTGGACATTGGCAAAAACTACATCCAAGCTTTACCCGCTGACGGCTTCCATTCAATGAACTGCTTCCGCCTCTCACTGGGCTACAATCGCATAAACATGATCGACCCTGATGCTTTCTCCACGTTGGAGAGCTCCCTCCAATACCTCAACCTAGAGAACAATCGAATGCCGGGAATCCCTTGGCATGCCATGTTCAACCTGACCTCCCTCATGCATCTCTACGTGGGAGCGAACCAGCTTACGGATGACACTGTGGGCGCTCCAGAAACGACGAAGGGGTGCAAATTGACGTATCTCGGATTGAATGGGAATCAACTGACGAGAGTGCCACGGAGGCTCCTCTCCCGCTGCTCAAATCTCCTTCACTTAAATCTAGGCTACAATCAGATAGCTCATTTGGACGATTTGGCTATCTTAACGGCCCCAGTGAGGACGCCCAGCTTTGCCGGTGGAGCTATGATAACTCAGGCTTCCAAGAGGCTGAGGAATTTGAGTACGTTGGTCCTCAGAAATAATCCGATTTACTCTTTGGCCTTCTCCGGAACTGGGGCGCATCAAACTACCACTTTGCATGTTGATGGGACTAATACTAATGGTCACCTTCATCCTAATGGGGATGCCAATGGGGAGGGGGGAGTTTTGGTGGAGAGCTCTAGTGAGACCTACACCAGCAGCCCTTATCATTCCGGCTCTTCCTACGGCTCAGGGAGCTATCATGTCTTGCCTTCCATTCCCAATGTGTTTAGGACGGAAGCCTTCCCCAATTTGTATGAGCTTAGCTTGAGCTTCTGTCAACTGTCCGGGGAGATAGAGCCCTTCCCTTCATTGCCGCTGACCAACCTGGAGATCAGCATGGGACTGAAGAGTGCCACCGGGGTGCGGCCCACGATGTTCCAAGCTCTGAGAAATTTGGAGTGGCTGGCTTTGGATCACAACTCATTGCAGAGTGTCAGGTAAGAAGGAAATATGTCAAGACTTACGAAAGAATGATGATGATGGAGAAAAATTGTGAGAATATTTTTTTTCTTTGGGAGAAAAAAGGGTAAAGTGAAATAAAAATGTTTTTATGGCTATTTTATACCCCCTTTTATAGTGACTACAGCTTCTACTCCAACCGTAATCTGACGTACGTGAACCTGGAGTGGAACAAGATAGAAGTGCTTCCAAGACAAATGTTCCATCCGGACATACACCAGTCCATCTCCCAAGTCCGGCTTTCCCACAACAAGATCCAAAACATTTTGTCAGAGTCCTTCCTCTCCTTCCCAGCCATTAATCTTGACTTGAGTTACAACTCCATCCAGAGCGTGGAACGACACGCATTCTCCATCGCCGTTCCTGGCGGTAATGGCCAACCCATCCCGGCCGGGATGGTGGGTGGGGCGCAGGGAATCAACTTGGCTACGAGTGTAGCCTCTGGGGGCAACGTGAAAGGAGGGGGGAATGCGGCCGTGTTGGCATTGGAAAACGAGCTTACTTCGATGAGCCCTAATGAAGCTGGCTATTTGAGTTCCGGGCAGTCCGGCTCATCATCGGTGGCATACTTAAGTAGTGGTGGTGGTGGTGGAGGCTCTTCTACTTCCCCCTCATCACCATCAGTCTCAGCTACATTGGCATTTAGCACCAGCCGACCCGGATTGAATCTCTACCTGAACCAAAACAAGCTGGTAATGGTGAAGCCGAATGCCCTTTCCGGGGACAAGTTCTCCTTGGTTGACCTCAGCTACAATCAACTGGTCACCTTCAACTTTGATACCTTCGGAAGGAGGACACTCCTGGGTGGCCTCAACCTAAGTCATAACACCATCGAGAGGGTGATCGTGCCCAAGAATCGGCGGATCGTTTTGAAGTTTCTGGACCTCTCCCACAACCGGATCCAGTACAGGACGGGATCCGGAGCGTTGCTCAATGTCTGTCCTTCCGTGTTTCTGGACATGTCACACAACAAGCTGGAAAGGATTGATGCGAAATTGTTCCCAACAAATTGCTCCCTAAGGGTGAGTCTGGCTTAGCTAAGGCTTAGTTATATAGTCTGTAAGCTGAACCAACATTTTAACATGAAAATAATGATGTTTATTTTTGCTCATGGATTTACATTACATCAACTCATTCTCCCCGGTCATCACACACATATCAAAGGTTTAGTAAAAAAAAAGTACGAAAACGGGGAAAGTAAACACTTTCACTGAATTTAATGAATGGGGATAACAATAGGCTTTAAAGCAGAAAAAGCGGATAGGCTGCTTCCAGTGAATTTGTTTTCTTTTTTTGTCCCCACTTTTCCATCACACTTTCCCTATTTATGTGTGAGGTCCCCTCGTTATTTTCCTTTGTGTGTGTGTGTGTGTGTGGGCTTTGACACTTGTGTAAACAGAAAAATGGGAAGGATCGATTGAGAAAACAAGTGGAGTAAACCAAGCAAGGATATATAAAAGAGAGAAAAATAGGGCCTTTTGTCATATTCTATTTCTTTTGACAGGGCAGGGCTGGTTGGCACCGCAGGCATCTATCTCAACTTTTTTTAGTTACTTACTTTGAACTGGATTTGGATTGTTTTGTTGATGTTGAAATTGAAAGTGTGATGTTGGCTGGACAAAGGCCTTCCACTTTTGAACTGTATTTTAGGCCTATTCACCGAAAAACGTGTTTTTGGAGTTGGATGAAAGTAACAATAATTATTTGTTTTGTTTCGATCAACCCATTCACGATATTATTTCAGTTGATGGCATATGTCAGAACTTTTGACATAGGAATTTGATAAAGCTACTGTTTCAAAACTTCCCCACGCAATTTTTGTAGTCAGAGCTGGCAATCATTCTTTTCACAGCTCAAACACAAAAGCTAACGATCAATTTAATTCATGCGTTCATTATTCCAGGGAAGTATCTGCATGTCATTGTCATGTCGTTTTTATGCGTTGTTGCATTTTCAAATTAAATTACTGTACTTTGTTCGCCGTAATATGTTTTGGTTGATTCAGTGTCATCTCCAGTTTCCGGTTCATTTTCATTCCTACGCACGGCACAACCCTCGTCCCTTCCTCCAGCTATTATGTAACTGTAAAATTGTGTTAACTCACAATGAAAACCAGCCAATTCAATACTACAGTTCGAAAGTTACTTTTCCGCTTTTTTAAAAACGCCGATTGTGTTTCTGATTTTAACAATTTGAAGTTCACTTCCTTCCAAACCCGCTTGTTTCCTCTCTGCTAAAGTAAGCAAGGATTCCGTCTGATTGTGAGCAGCACACTGACAATGTGACAGGAACAAAAGCTTACATGCCTCTTTGTTCACTGCAGTTTCGAAAAAGAACTCTGCTCCCACTCAACTTTGTTCCCTTCTTTTCTATCTTACTAAAACCCAAACTAATTTTAAACAAGTTTTTATTACTTTTTTCGATTTGTGATTTGAATGCGTTTGGAAAAAAAAGTGATTCCATCCTCTCTAAACTGACAGTATTTTTAAACGGACAAAAAATTCCGGAACAAGTTCCTCTTACATAAGTACAATAGAACATAACTAACTTTTATTTGTTCATTTATTGTTGGCATTTTTGATCGTCTACTGAACACAGCGTGTCTCTCATGTCATGTCACACTTTCTCCCACTCCATTCTAAAAGGGCTTACTGTATTTCCTCCTCCTCCAACTTAATTGTCAGCTAAGGCATTGTTGCTTACATAAACGGATCAAGTTTTTACATCCCTTTTTATCAACACGTTCATTTCATACAACACAAAAGCTCGCAAAAAATATAGGAACATAATAGTACACATTTTACCTTGTTCCAGGCGCATATGAAAAGAAGAATGAATGGCAGAAAAAGAATTTTTTCCAAAGGAAAAAAAGTTACTTTTTCTTCGGAGAAAGTTGGAATTTTTTCTTTTGTGATTGAGTGAGCGACTCCCTTCTTTTGTAAGAAAAAAAAAAGAAAGTTCGTTTTCTCCGTCGTTTTTTTTTTCGCTTGTACTTTTCGCTCAATGCTTTCATTTTTATTTACTCTTGATCCTGCTCATGTCGATTTTCTCTAAAGCGTTTTATGTAGGAACAATATCGAATTTCCAGTTTAAGGAATAAAAGACGGGGGAAAATGCTCAATGCTGAAAATATGATATTTCTTTTCCCCTTTTTCCAACAAATATGGCCATAGAGAAAGTCCGTTTATTCCGTTAAGGTGTGAATTTAGTTGCAGCGTAGAAGAAGAAAAAAAAAACTTCACCATTGTTGTTCATTTCATACAGAATTGCGTGTGAAGGTGGGTAGGAATGGGTGTGGGATGATGGCACTGCACTGGTCTGGCCTGTCAAGTCATGGGAAAGGAAGCAGCTGAAAAATATGTTCCTGTAAATTGTGAACAGCTCGTTTTATTTTCTTCAAAAGCGTTATATTTTTTTCTGAGTGAGCAGAGAGAGATAAAGAAAGAAAAAAGAAAGTTTGAACTGGATTGAATCGGGCAGTTTTTACTTCCTCCTTACTTTCCTGGAGTGGAGTAGGTAGGTATATAAAAAAATATGAATATGCATCGATTCCTGAAAGGATAAGGGCAAGGGATAGGAAGTACGAAGGGAGGGATGGACGCTTTGCTTGGGCTGGGTGTTTACAACTCGATAAAGTCGAACTTTTCGATTTTTTTGTCTTAAGAAGAATTACAACTTGAGAGATAGACCATGTTCGTACCCAGAATGTTCTTTGGAGAAAAAAGTTTCGTTTGTAATGCATAAAAAAGAAAGATTTTTCTTTTCTGCAGCCGGAGAGATATTTGAGTTGGTTCGATATTTTATTTTTGGAAGAGTTAAAATTTTTTTTTTATAAATTGGTTTTATTTTTCTGTTTGGTAGGAAATCAAGCTGGAGTCAAATTACATCACCAGTCTGGATCCGGAGAGCTTCACTAATTTGCGTGATTTGACGGTAAGTTGAACTGGTGAACTTGTTTAATAAAGTTTTTTGGGGGTTTTCTGGAAAAAGTTGTTTTTGGTTTGAATCGAGGTTTTCAAGTGATTTGTAGAATTTGTTAGAAAAGAAGTTCGTTTTTTTCAAGGAGGAATCAAACATTTCCGGTTGTTGACTTTTGAGAAGATTTTTTTTCCTCTCTAGAATTGGCCATGCTAATTCGTGTAGTTTTATGCTAGTTCAATAAGATTTTTTTTCTTTCTCGGAGAAAGTTAATCTTTTTGACTAGTTAAGGAAGTAAATAATGTGGTAAATTAACTTCCTTCTTGTGGTTGGTTTATTTCTGCTCTCCCCCATCCACTCACTTTCACTGTAGGTTCTGCACTTGGCCAACAACCAGATCTCCTTCGTGCCGGAAATCCTGCTGATCCGGAACTCGAAGCTGAATTATCTGGACCTGTCACGGAACAAGATCCGCTCCCTGCCTCGGGACTCGCTGGTGGGGAGCAGTGTGGAAAACTTGAAGTTGAGTGCCAACCAATTTGTCAGCGTTCCTGTGGGCGCCTTGTCCCAGGTACATAAAAGAATACGTCAAGTTCACTCCCACGCAAGGTGACTATTGACTATATCTTCAAAAATAATTAAACTTCTTTTTATTTTGACAGATTTCCCGAAGACTTCGAAGATTAGACATGAGCTATAACGCTGTGGAGCACTTGGACTCCACAATGTTCGAGCCGATCGCAGGTCTCGTCCACCTCAACCTTTCGTACAATCGACTTACGATCCTCCCCGACAACGCCTTTGCCAATCTGGCGTCCCTCCGGGAACTGGATCTGAGCAGTAATAATATTCGTGCAAATTTCAAGGTGAGTTTCCTGCTTTCCCCTGCAAAAATTACATTAATATTGTATTTTTATAGCCCATTTTTATCCACTTCGCTCTACTTTACATTACTTCAGCTCTTCAAAACTTGCTAATTACCCACTCTACTTTCTCCTCCTGTTTGCATTAGCTCTGAAAAAATAATTGACTCCATTCAAGTTCATTAAATTAAATGAGATTGTTATCTCTTATTCATATGATCAATCCCCCCATACAAACCGTCCCCCTTCCTCCATTCCTTCTTGGTTGATGACTTTTTTCTCATCTTCCTTCCCACTTCCGTTTCTTTTCCAGCAGAGGAGGAGGAGGCTTGCTAAAAAAAAGCTATAAAGTGTATGGGTGGACTCGCTGGTAACAGAGGACCTTGTAAGTTCATTCCATGCAGTGTTCCTTCTTGTAATTTTCCTCCAAAAATAAATTTTTGATGAGAGTTGAATTGGCCTCGGAAACATTAGAAACAGCCATATACCTACACAGACACTGCTGGCTACTGCATCCATAGCCCCCTCTTCAAGGAGAAAGTAACTACTACTTAGTTACTACATCCGTTTCCTCCAAGTCTTGTTCCATGTTCAACTACTGTCATAAAACTTGTATTATAATAAAACTAACACAGGAGGAGAGAGAGAGAAAATACCTTTACAAGAAGAAGAAGAAAGGTCCTCTTCTTTCTTTCTTTCTGAATCCTCTTCCTTTTTTTTATTATACTACGTATTTCTCCTCCACCTCTTTCTTGAGAGTGTTCTTCCTCCTCTTCTTCTTCACTACCAGTTTTTTTTTCTGGGGAGAAAGTTGCGGTGATGTTTTTCAGTGTCTGGTTCTCTCTTGCATGCACACCCGGAAACGATGTCTCTTATTATCTCCTTTATTCCCTCCAGAAAAGTAAAGAGTTCATAAAACACACACGGCCACGGTTGTACAAAGCCGTAAAAAAGGAAAGGCCCCACACATGCATAAAACTTCCCATGTGCCTTGCCGTACGTAACGTAAAGTTGTAAAAAACGGCAAGACGCACATTTTCCCTTCCTGAAGAAAAAGAAAAAGTCTGGAAATGGGGTAAAAGTAGAGTAGAGGCTCAGCAAGGAATTTATATGACCATATTATAAATACATCGGGAATGGCTGCTTTCCCCTTTAAAGAAAGATGGATGGAGGAGGAAGAAAACTTTACGTCTGTTTCTTGTTTCAGAATGGGGTAATGTAAGTAAAAAAAGGGACGGTGATGATGATGGTCATGATGATCTTGATGTTTGCTCTTGTACTACTCTTCCTCCTCCGCAATAATACGGCCTGAACTTACACACACATGAACTATGTATATCTGTTACAAATGTGCTTAAAGATGGTTTATAGCTGGCCTTACTAGCTCAAAAAAAAAGATAGTTTTGACCCGTTTTCTTAAAAAAAAAGTGAAAGTATTCTGGGAAGAAAGTTTTTTTTTGTAAAAGAATTTGGCTTGTAGCTAAAAAAAATACGCAAATATGAAGGGAATGGCGGATAAAAGTCTGCTGGATCTGGAATTTTCTGGGGAGGCATGCTCCTTTTTTATTTGATGTCTTACTTGCTTCTTTTTATGAAATGGGTTGCGGATGTTGTGAGAGTGGTCAGAGGAGCAAGGCAGAGAGATGTATGCCATGCCACTCCGTGCCATATGGTTTTGAAGCAATAAGTGGGGTGAACGTGAATGGGAGGGATAAATTAGCTTGGTTAATGCTTGTAATGTTTATGTCATTTTTCAATAAGAAAATATAATTAAGTTTGCATTGTGCTTATTTTTGTATTGCAGGAACTCTTCCACTTTCTTCCGAAGTTGAAGCTGCTGCGATTGTCCAATTGTGGAATACGCGTCCTTCCCATGTTGCCCCTGCCCCATTTGGTCTCATTGGACTTGTCCAGTAACGGGATGGAGGAGATAAGACAGCAGAGTTTGAGCTCCCTGACGAGGCTGAGGGTGCTTGACCTCGTGGATAATCAACTGACCAGTACGAAGATACCGAGCTGGACAGCGCTTGCAAATTTGGTCACGTTGAAGATATCAAACAATCCATTGAAGAGGTATGTACATTCATACAAAGGAATTCATTTTAGCAGTTTTTTCCTTTCATCTTTTCATTTTTATATTCCGGAGGAGGATTGCGTCACCTTCATCAAAGTTCAGGGAAAAAAATGTGTGCTTTTTTCTTTGAGCTTCTTCTTCTTTGAATTCAATCTTAATACATTAGTAGTAGTTGTGTCAGAGCTCATCTAAAATATTTCTTTTCCGATTTGTAGCCTGACGAAGGACACATTTCACGGATTAAGTCGACTGGAAACCCTGGAAATATTGGACATGGGCCGACTGGATCGATTCGACTCGGATGTCCTCTCCTACCTGATAAATCTGAGGAGCTTGGCTGTGGAGACCTATCCAAATATTGAAAAGTACCGGTTTCGATTAGGTAAGCGAAATTTTTTTTTGAAGGGGACAGTGATGTGCTGATGGGATAATGTGATATGATATGAGTGTGACTCGTCCATCTAATTCAATTTATTATTATATCTCAATGCAGGAGCCGCCCTTTCAGGAATAGTCCATCTTGAAGAGCTCCACGTATTAATCAAGGAGCCTTTGCTAACGGATCAGCTCCTGGGAGGTGTCCTCCCCAAACTGAAGAAGCTCACTATAACCGGGCCCGTACTAAAGAAGATTGAGTCAAGTGCACTGGAAGGGCTGCAAAACTGCTTCCATATGGATCTGACGATAACGGGGACTGGAGTGGATGACATCCCACCCCGGGTCTTTGAGCTCCTCCAGCATGCGGAATGGGCGAGATTGGACATCAGCAATAATAAGATGTCATCCTTGGACTCCTCCGCACTCTATCCCAATCGGAGCGTGTGGTTCAGCAAAGGGACTAAGCTCCTTCAGGGTGGCTTGATTTTGAATGGAAACGAGTGGATTTGTGACTGCGACTTGGTTTGGATTGGAGAGTGGCTGAGACGCTGGCTAAGGGAGAGCTTTGAGTCCCACTCCACCGCTATTCCGTTAGTCCACTCGATGTATGAGGAGATCCGGAAGCCCAACTGTTTGGATATCAAAGGAGGTGGGAAAATTATTCCGCTTATTGAACTCTACTCGGATGTCATGTGTCATGCGAGTGCTCTCAGCCAAGGAAGCTCACTCCGGAGGAGTGCGGTCAAGCTCTCCACGGAAATATCAGCACTTGGGATTTTATGGATTGTTGGCCCACTTCTAGTCTCAAGCCTTCTTCCAATCATCCTCTTTACATCTTCCATGAGCGTGTCCAAGCTCTCGTCGTCGTCGTCAGTGGGAAAGGTGGCTTTTTCTTCAAACGCCAGAATACGATCGTGACTGTAATCGATTCTTAAGTAGAAAATATCGAAATGGAAAATATATTATTACTAACTTCCACTTATACTAAAATACATATCAAGTTTTTAAACTGGGAAGCGATTTAGTTTCCGTTAAAAGCTGTCAGAGAGTAAGTCATATATGTAAGTGATATCTTAGGAAGGGATCTTATAATCATCGAAACCCAATAAGCTTCATAGAAAGGGAATAGGTATTAAAATTCAGACCAAATCGCGAAATCCCTAGCTGTAGCGTAACGTATAATACGAGTACATTTCTCCTCAAATAATTTTAAGTTACGATTTAAAACTTATGTAAACTATCAATTAAATAAGCACTAAGTCTAATTAAATAGTCTAAAATGATGCTTACTTAACAAAATGACAACTCTGCACCGGTGCACAATTTAGGAAATTAGCGGATTGTTTAATCTTTAATGACTACGTTTTTGAAAAACAAGTGACTATATATATGACCGCGTCTCCGATATATAAGTGTGCCTTACCACCCCTTAGACTCG
>JAQGAI010001286.1:0-15270 GCA_034696905.1 Lepidocyrtus violaceus | reverse complement strand
ATGGTCAGCCTTCATGTATTTAATTAGCAGTTTGTCTTGTGAATGCGAACATTTTGCAGAAGTTCCAAGAGCGCTGCGGGTGAAACAAGAGAGAATCAAACAGAAGTGTTATTATGAAGAGTAGGAGGAATGATAAATAGCTATGCCATAGCATGTAACGCAATAACATTGATTGATCGAGTGTGCAAACAGCATGTAGTAAATTCAGCTTTTTGAGTAACGTCCGGTTTTAAATCCACAATGGCCTTAAAAAGTATTGTCAAAATCATTACAGTGCTAGACGTAGTAAGGTTTTAGTCATTGTCATTACGTTGAACTAATTTAGCTGGACATTCTGTTAACAGTGGCCAAAAATATTTAATCTCATGGTTATCGTTTCCGCAGATTTTGGCCGCGATTCTCATAATCATTTATGTGTACCTGTTGTCGGATCATTTGCAGGAATTACAACTGGAAAAGCGGTCTAAGCGTAAGTTTAAGTTTATTCCTAAAATGCGTTCGATTAAAGAATCAGTTTGTTAGATTGGCCTTAACTGTATGAAAATAATTATGTTGACCTGCAGGAGACCATGTCATTCTATACATTTACGTATGTACTTCCGTACTAGTTCAGTTATTTTTCGCCTTTCATTTTTATCGAGTGCTCACCTTCACGGATGATGAGGTAAGTGCATGCAATCTTCTATTATGGATTTTAATGAGTGAAATTTTGTAATCAAGTTGAACTACTTGACTTTGCAGGACACGGAGGAAATTGAAGAACAGTTGCGAATAGCAAAGTACTGGACCATCGCGTCATATTTGCTCCTCCTCAATTTTGTGGTGAAAGCTGGAGTCTACTCCCAGCGTTGCAGATGTTCCATATCACTGACACTGGTCGTCTACGCGGTTTCAATATGCTTTCGAATAGGCGCCATCTACACTGTACGAGCATTTATTGGCAAACTGGAGAAACGAATTGAGGAAATCAAGAGAAAGCAGAAACTGGAGAGCACGATGCACGCCTCCATCAATAGTAGGGATCATAATGGGAACAGAGATATGAATGTTTAAATCTTTCTTCAGATATTTAATTATATTTTTTACTTGAACGAGGGTGACATTTATTTGCGATACTTTTTAGCAAGATACTGAAACTGAGCTTGACGCAAGTTTTACATTGCATTTTTGTAAATTCTCATGCTTTAAACACATTCGTTTAAATTAAAATGTTATTATGATTATAAATTATGTGTAAATATTATGGCAATTTAGGTTTAAGTTCATAAACCACAGAGAATATCAATTTCTTTTTATAAATAACACCTCCAGGTGTCTCCTCAGTTTAAAGACATCCCTCTAGTCACAAAAAAAATCTATACAATTTTGACAATAATTAAAACAATATCTTTACATAACAATATACCCAACTTGGGAAAAGTTCTTACGCGTACAATTATTCCCATATCCTGCATACTGACAACATTTTCCTAATTACTTTATTTAATTACAATTAAAATATATCACGTAGTTTAAATGTTGTTGATCTGTATATTACTTATGTAAATACTACTAATACAGTTGAGATTTTTTCGGAACAAGGATATAAAAAGCTATTGTTTTAGTTACTCCAGTTTTTATAGAGGGGTTTATGGTAAAATTTTCAATACAAAGGGCAAATCCTATCAAATATCATTAACATAATATATGTAAGTAGAATGATGATCACATTGGGTTACAAACATATAATTACCTACCTACTTTTTAGTCTAATCTGCCACAATGTAGTAGCAACAATTGATTTTTTGTATTCCTGTATCTGTACAGCTTAGAGTATGTTTTGACACAACACGTTGAGTGAGTTTGTTTTAGCAATGGGCCTAGAACAACATGGATTTTTCACGTAATACAATTACATTTTTGCTCCGTATGTAAATAGTCAATAAATTAACGATTAAAAACTACTATGTAAGTACTAATTACTTTAAATCTTACATTTGGATTCTTTCATCTCATCAGACGGTATTCGTCTAACAAACTTATCATTTATGTACTCGAGTTTTACTGGCGATTTGAATACAATGTAAATTGAATAATTACTCGGAAAGATGTGAAGCACGACAGTAGAAGAGGGATGACTTCACATTGCCGCTTAGACTAATTTTACGGTTTTTCATTTCGTTTTACAACCATTCACATGCATACTAGTTTATTTATTTTAATTATACTATAACTATTCACAGCGAAATACTGAATTGAATGATGTATGAATATACTTTTGGTTTTCTGAGATACTTTTCACAAAATAATTTATACATCAAGAAATGGACATTGGACATCAACTCTTAATATTATTTTACACAATCAACAATTGATTTCTGGGGTGAGAAGAGATTCGAATGGCTTTTGCACGGTTGTCAAACCAAATCTGATCTGATACGATATTACAGATTCTCTCCTGTACAAATACTCAAATATTCTTTCTAAATTGAAGTTGGTCTGCAAATGTTGAAAATTTTCCAAATTGGTCTGCTAAAGATTAATGGGTTTGTAAACGGAAACTTCTTGGAATGATCTTTCAAAAACTTGCAAACCAGTGAAATATATAGGGATAGAGAACGTTACATGATTTGCATGATATGATATTCCAGGTTTTTGGAATTAATAGTTGGATAATTATAATTTGCAATTTTTTTTATTTGTGCATTTTTTTATGCAACCCTTATGGCAATGTGGTGTACTTAGGATTTTGAAAGTGTTGCTCGTGTTTTACAGATTGTTGACTTAATTGTAAACCTTTTTATTCTAAACTTAATTTTTTCCTTTATTAGTACACGTCCGACGAGAATCCTCCATCGTCTGAAGCACCGCCACCGGATAAAATGTCAAGGGCTCCTGATGCAATAGAGCTTGCACTCATCTGCATGTCATCATCTCTTGTTGGGGTTGTCCCACCTGAGAATAGTAAAAAGATAAGTTTATTTAGTAACAATAAGTCCTGAAAGTAGAAATTTTACTGACATCCTTAGCTTGCCATTCAAATGATAAGTGCTTGACTTACTAGATTCCGTTCTCAGCATGTTTCTCCGCCATTTCGCACGAGCGTTTTGGAACCAAACCTGGAATAATCAAAAACAAAGTTGTCAGCTTCAACATTATTAGTTTTTCGAAACCGCCGGAGCAAAATTCTTCAGTCAAAATCCTAAATATTGAATTTATAACGCATTCCATTTAATTGCCAAGTGAAAGTACGTACATGCGTAAGCAAGCACTTCTTCTGATTCCTATCGCCCACTTTGTCTTAACTTGTAATCATTAATGGGGCTCATGGGCGATAGTAATTTTCATAATTTTTTAATCTTGTCTTTAATGCTTCTATTCACACTGTTGTACAGGGAAATGGCTATACTTTCCCAGTGAACCTAGTAATTTGTTAAGCTGGACGAACCCACTAAATCCCCACTTCCCTAAGAAAAGACATAAAACGAAACCGGTGGAACTTGTTAAATCGTCAATGGGAATTGTATAAACATGCTCCATTCTAATTTCCATTTAATGATACCTCAGATCATACTCAATCTCTACCTACTCTATGCTCGACATATTCTTCAATCAAAAAAAACTCTGTTATTAATTCTTGAAATGTATTTCGTTTGAATCTAATATTTTCATATATTTTAATTTTCAGATTAAATCAAATTATTTCAAATGAAAAAAAATACACCAGGCGTACTTTGACTTTAATTATGTATCTCTGGTGGTCATCAGGAATTTCTACAGCCTAGTATATTTAAATAAAAAGTGTTTTTAACTCAGCTTCTGTATTAAAATCTTCAAATGTAGCCTTCGTGCATACTAAACATGATACACATAAAATCTGAATGAAATCAAATCAGGAGCTTTTTTTATTATCGAATAAGTCATCTCTTTTGAAGGCAGATTTGGTTTTGAGTTTCAGCATGAAAACTGGTTTCATTTTATATCATTGCATGATGATTGCAAGCAGCCATTTGTGTATGTATTTATTTTTATTTTGCAAACATAAATAAATTAAATTTTAGCTCACAGAATTGTATTTATTTATTGTAGCTTAGCATGAATCTAATTTCCGTACCTGTAGAACGCGCTTGCTGAGTCCAGTCTTTTGAGCAAGCTGTTTCAAGTCTTTTGCATCGGGATTTTGATTGATGGCAAAATAGGATTTCATAGTTCGCAGTTGATGATGCTTGAATGATGTCCGCATCCGTTTCGTTCTCCCTTGTCCAGAGACACCCGTGGGGCAACTTGTGGAGGATGAGGAGTCATACCCTTCCAGTCTTGGGCCTGACAGGTGATGTCCGCTCCCTGGCTCACCCGCCAGAAGATCTGTATCAATACAAATAAAAACAAAGCAAAGGATTAAAAAATGATAACAAAATCCTCATAATCTCTTTTTTATAGTTCGGGTTTCCTCAATGCGTAGTTATCAAACAATTGTATGAACATATGAGCCAAGAAATATATAAACGATTTTACTTGATAGCGTCTATACGAACTGGGGATATCAACAGAAGCTCTTATAAGTAATTTAGTTTCAAGTTTTATCGCAGAAATAGACTAGACTACCTGTAATCCTGATTATTTATGCACGCCTTTATTGAAGCTCATGTTTCTTTTCACCACTTCTCCCATTATCATCCGCCGGTCGTGCGTAGTTTGCAAATTAGCATTTATAATATTGTCTATAGAATTACGGAACTCGTGGACCTTGCAATATATAATTTGGAAATTCGCACTACAATTCTCAACCACTCTATCGATCTTTTTACTTTACTGCATGAGATACTATAACGTTATTGCTCTTGAGAGAACGTATAAAAATAAAAATGTTTGCAATTTTGGAATGAAAATGCCCAGTGGTCAAATTCCAATGCTGGAAACCGAAGTGGAACCGTTTCTTCTAAGTTTACTTAAAAACTCATACCCAGGTTTATATTGCCTAATTCATTGTTAAAATTAGTTTTATCATTAACTATTTCATTGCCGTAAGTTTTCTAAAAAAAACAATCGTAAAAAAATAATTTGCTTTCCCCCGGTAGATAACATCCATTTGTCAGTCTACCATTCGACAAAATAAATCAGACTGCAGACAGACATAAAAATCATAACACAATCGGAGTGCTCATTGACTCTTCAAACTGTTTCAGTTTGCACCGCTCATTAGCTAATCTAAATGGGAAACTTTACTTGCACACTATTATGAAGCCTTCATCCTTATGCAGTTATCTTGTTTCCTGCGGAATATACCCGGTCGGTGATAGCTGACTGATTAGACGTGGAGGCAACTTTTGTATTTTTCTAATTGATGTACTACACCAAGAGCAAACAATTTCCTGATGAATCTAACACGTCGTCTATATAGATAATTTTTTCAAGAAGAATTTAGCAAACTTTAAAGTGTATTAAACGCGTCTATTTTTCAGTTCCGCTTACACTTTATGAATAAACACTAATTGCCCCCAGGACTGAGTGTAGTATTCAAAGTATGAGATTACTAATACCTGGGAAATACCCCCGTTGGGATCTTATCATGAAACCATTAAAGCACAGTTAACAGCATGGTTTCTAATGATGATAAAAAAAGCAAAGGAATATGCACTGCACAGCTTTGGTTCTTTCCAGGGGAAAGGAAAGCTAAAGATATAAAACTTCGTTGCGCTATATGAGCTACTCATCATCAGTTTGATACTCAAGATAAGCGTGTTGATTATTTTTTTCGCATAGTATAAAGCTTCCGTCAGAATTTATGCTGATGAAGTGAGAGGATTCAAAGGATATCCTATTAGGGTTTCTTTAAAAATCCTATCGACCGACAAAATCATTGCCAATATTCCATCAGGGATAGATTTTTTTTTGTTTTTAATATTTCAATGAATTCAATTCATTCATTCTTGTAGTCGATTAAGATTTCATCTGATATTATTATATGAGGATGTGTGTGGGCAAAAGAAAGCATGATAGTATATATAACCCAGAAGATAATAAAGTAAGAGAAATGGATTTAAAAAGTATTGTTATCCTTCATCAACTAACCAATAAAATTTTGTTATTTTACGCAATTACTGGGATCGTCTTATTTTTTTATTGTGTAACATTATCATAAGCAGATCTCTGTAAAAGTCATTCATAACTATAACATGACCATCATTACAAGGAGTTTTTTCTAAGAATAGGATGATGATAAGGACTATAACTACCATTAAAAGTATTCTTCCTTTGCGATTAAATTCCTTGCGCATATTTACATTTAAAATGACAAGAGCTTCACCAACAAATTGGAGTCCAAAACAACAGACTTGAATGCAGTGATAAGAGACGCGTTTTCCTATGAAGTTTCTCAAATAGCGATTCTTGAAATTGCATTGGAACAAAATAAAATGATTCTTATTATATACAGTCAGTAAGTTAAAATACGAAGGGAGGCAAATTTCCATCCGCCACCACCATATTAATATGCATATTCATATCTTCTATAACAAACCAGCCCCTACATAATAACATCATACCAAGTCATCATAATCATAATGAACAACACTTTATAAATAGTATGTTTTGGACTTACCTCTACATCTATAATTTCCAAGCTACTATTACCTAATTCTGTATGCATTGAGAAGGAAAATGAATTTTAAAACGAGCAAAAAGAGAATTATTAAGGAAAGAGAAGACGTTTTATGCCCCGCTCTTGCATCCGGTCTGTTGCTCTTTTTTACAGTGTGGTGAGTGTTTCAGATGTAAATTTCAGATAAGACTTTATCTTATAACTTGAGCGTTTAATGCCAATGCTCATCAAAGGAGAAAAGGGGCGAGAAGAAAAAAAAGGCATTGGAGAAAGACACCGATGATACATACACTATAAGCATGTATAAAATATTCATATAAAATTAGATTTCTGTACAAAATCTTTTTTTTGCTCAGAGGCTTAATGAAAAGCAGCAGCTAAATTCTGTCTATATGTGCTTAGCCCACAACCTTAATCATAGGTTGCCACATGCAATTCTAGATTACAAAAACTCTATCAGAGCCAGAATATTAACCGACGAAAAAAAAATTGCGCAATAATAATAATATTATGTTATCAAATCATGGAGAGTGCCACACAACTACAGTGGTGCATAATTAGCCTCCTTTTACTTTGAAGAAAATACCCCCGACTTTTGGCCTTATTATTATTGTTCGCTTCCTTTTGTTTTCCTGGTAAAAAGGAAGTCTCAGGTTCCCCCACATTAGCCAGATTTACAATTTTGATATGACGAAATCTATTAAAATATGATAAGGAACTGAGAGCTCAAGGGAGGAACGGAAATATGGGTATCTCCTAACAAATAGCCAAACTGATAGTAAACATCACATGAATCACGTAGGTACACACGTTTTAAATGTTTTTCTCTCTCAAAAGTCTGTTGCGTTGTTATACGATAGGCTCGTATTTCCTATCACTGAATTAATGAGGCATTTCTCCTGTGTAGATTACCTATCTCCATTTTTGCTAACAAGGTAAATCACAAAAGATTGAAATTCACCACCATCATCATCCTTTTTTTTCTTCTTCAAAAAACCAAGATAATTTTATGTAATGCTCCAATCATTAGGAATTTTCCCTCTGTAAAGTCGTTTGTGGTTTGGGTTATGAATTGCACAAGCATAAATGATAAGTTTTCTCTGATGAAATTATTACTAACTAACAATAAGCAGAGTAATAATATCAGATGATATGGCTTTCAATTTTTATTTCCATTTTACATCTTTCCATAATATACCTATTTTATATTCGTATGATTTTTTATGACTGGAATGAATTGTTGTTGGAGAGTAATAAAAATTTCTTACATTTTTCTAGCACAGGATGCACACTTTGTCTCTCAGAATGATAACTCATGCTTATAGAAAAATGAAAGGAACTAGAATATAAAAAAAATAGAATTTTGTTTTGCCCCTGTTTTTATACATTGCCAGTTTGCTCGCTCCGCTGCTTCCTT
Organism: Lepidocyrtus violaceus; assembly: GCA_034696905.1. Classification (NCBI taxonomy): domain Eukaryota; kingdom Metazoa; phylum Arthropoda; class Collembola; order Entomobryomorpha; family Entomobryidae; genus Lepidocyrtus; species Lepidocyrtus violaceus. Next base: position 7,273 of record JAQGAI010001286.1, on the reverse strand, counting down.
TTTTCTATTAAACATCATCACACGCAGAAAAAAACAGCTTTGCTTACACCAAATGAACTTTTTTTTATTAATTCACGCCAACAATGAGGACGACCTACCAGTCAGTCATTCATTCAGTAGAATACAATAAGTTTGAATTTGAGAGTCAAGCCGTTTTTTTTATACTTTCGACCTTTCCATTTTTCTATCATCGTGGTTTTGTTGGCTTTTTTCTATGTGTACGGTTATCAAAATATAAAGATGAATCATGCATGCATGCATAATTACTCACTCTGCTTAAGACCATGCAATTACTTCATTAACTCAAACTCACCTTTCTATTTAGCCACAACACAAAGCACAACGAGCTTCTCCCAAGTGAAAGAGGGGAATAAATGGAATAAGGGTGAAAAATACAGAAAATCGACAGAGACACAGGTTTTACGTGTTTTAGCCTCATTTTCAAGAGTAATTATTTTTATTTTCGTACCGTGTTTGCATATTTACTTTGGGATGCATAAAATATTGCATGAAGAAAGGAGGTTTTTTACTGTCGGTTTTTGTTTAACCCATATGGCATGACGATTGTAAAAAAATAGAGGAGGACAGTTTCATAGCTTTGTAGGCAGAGACGAGAACCCACAAACATCTATTTCAGATGTTGCATGTGTGAAGTTTAATAAATAATGGGCTGACTTTTAGCAAGGTTATGTGTGTCTTTCAGATCTTCAAATTAAAAAAAAAGTTGAAGTTGGATACGTGCTTGGAAAGTTTTTTGTTGTGTTTGTTATATTTGAAAAATAGCATGCGATGAACAATGAAAGAGAAAAACAGTAATATTTATCATTTTTTACGGACTTGTGAACCCTTCTTACTTGGGTCGAGTAATTCTGGAGGCTGGATATTACGGCTAAAATTGAAAAGCAGACGTTTCAAAACGAGATATACATGCATATATGTATCTAGAGGAGTGTGTCTGTTTGTCTGCAATCTGCCACTTGACTTGGTTTCGGTACTCCCAACGATCTTGAATGCGATTTATTTTTGCCATTTTTCCCAAGGGAATTTTTTCTTGTTCATTCGTTAAATGGTTTGTCTGAACGCAATATCGCTATATCTTCTACAAGGATCGTCTTGAGAAGTCAATACTTATGCATGGTTTAGCCTGCTAAATGCGCATTTAAAGCGAATGAACGTTGGCGAAGCATTTGTTTTTAAAATTTACTTGGTATTGAACATAACAGCTCATGTACGACTAAAAAACGTCTGCAAATCCAAAGCAAAAATTGCTTATTCTTCACCCGTTCACAGTGTCATACAGTCTTCATTGCTTAGTTATTTTTATCGCTGAAAATGTAATGTACGTTGATAATTTATTTATTAAAACTATCAGCCAGACGATTAAATAGCTCTTAATGTAAAACAGACTGCATACGTGATTGTGTTCGGAACAAAGTCCCGCTATCTTCAGACAAAAAGTCTAGCCAGATCACTGAAAAGGGCTTCAACCTCCCTTCGATTTATGACATTCGAATTGATTAACAGGGATTTGTAGGATTTACTATTTTACAAGATTGCAAGATGTTTTATGTTAATTCATGGTTGTTTTATTTACATATAAAACGACCAATATATTTCTCAGAGGTCTAATAACTGTTAAGCTATGTATGATAATTAAAAAGTATGTATTAACAATTTTGGAAGCGTATTTTTTCAAAGATATTTAAACTTTACCTATCAACCTCTGACTGAAAAAAAAACTCCCGATTATTGTATGTGGCCATCGAGAAAATTAAATTTGGCAAAGCACCGAAGGTACTTAATTTGTTAGATACGCACTAGATGTTATCATTTTGACAGTTAGCATTACCAAAAATCTAAGGGCCAATACAAACTGATTTTACAACCATTTCAGATAAAAAAAAATCTGGTGAAAAATCTCTGCTCTCCCCGTCAAAACAGCTTATGATGACTCAATCAAGTCAAGAGGATTTATCTCAATTTACCAAAAAAGCATATTGTTTCCAAATGAATCAATCCAGCGTGAAATCATCCGTGGAAGCGTGTCAAACTTGATAATGATCAAGAACTGATATGTATGCCAATACCACATACATATAGCATACGACACTACCTGCCGTTGGTGAGCCCTCACTAGGGAGCCAAACATAATCCATTCAGCCTTTTTTCAAACCCCTGCGCTGCTTAATACCAAACCAACAGCCCTGACTGAAGCATCCCTCACTTTTCAAACGTGTATTCATTGTTATCCAAAGTTTTTCTATCAACGGCTATGTTTTTGTTGAACAGGGCTACTACATAAGATTATTGTTTGGTCGACGTGTGCATATTGTTACATGAATATATTATTACATAATAGGAACATACCCAACCAGCTACTGGAAAAGAGAAAATGACAATGAAAATCCAGGGAAAAGAACTTTCTGTGCCTGATACATATGAGTGTCTGGCTGGTTAGTTTTCACTTTTACAAATGAGCTTTTGAATAAGAAATGCGAGTTGGGAACAAATTCAGGGAAAAGTGTACTCCTGCCTCAGCCCACCATAAAAAAGTCGATCCTTGTGAAAGTTGATCAGAGAAATAATAGCATTAAAACTACAGGGATCATGATCATGTTGCAACGCACTGACTGACTATGGGAGCGTGGATCGTCCCGACGTTTTTTTTTTCACGGGACCTTGCATTGTGTAAGGTAGAATGAAGAGCAGACTCAAACTCGGGCTTTTCATGTTTTTGTGGGATTCACCGAAAACTCCAAGTCCCGCACTCGGATTTTGCCATCCTCATCAAAACTGAATATTGAGATGAGTTTGTGTATATCTGAGCCAAAAAAGCGAAATGGGAGTGGACGCAGAGGAGTCGAGTGATGAAAACGAAAGAAGAGCAGCAGGGGGTAACTGAAAACTCTCAGCTCGGTGAACCATTATATAAAACCCATGTAAAGTGGTTGTATTACAACAGAAATCTGAAAAAGAGAGCTTTATTATCATCATCATCAACCTTGCGTTTTCATTGATGTTGTTGATGATGAGGCTTCCGACGATGATCGGCTTCGGCGAGTAGGCGATCCCACGAGGGCGATTTTTATTTTTTTACATGAGGTGGTTTCTGTGATTTTTTCTATAATTTTCCCTGATACTATTGTCACTTTCAAAGGTCCCTGTGAACATTGTTATCATTATTATCATTATGAATGAAAAAGAGTCTGACTGAAGAGGATATATTGATACACTTGGATAAGGCATGGTATTTTTACACTGTTTTCCCGAGGGACTCGATAAACTGAAACGTGTTTTTATTTCATTGTGTGCTCATATTTATGTCATATTAAAGAAGTGCTTATGTCTGTATTCAGTTTCAAGGGAGGTGAGCCACAAACATTGCCCTTTTGTGTTTCCTTTTTTTATTATGTACATTTGCACAACTATCATGCTTAATGAGTCTGGACAGCTTTCATACAAATTTTTATTCACGCACCCATTCATTTCCCTTGGTTGAAAAAAAAATCGGGAATGATATATCGGCTCGGTTTCCCACTCCCTATCTTGTACAAATACGGTTTTTATGACTTCCTACTTTTGACTTTTTCAGTTTGTTTCAAACAAAATCAAATAAACACTTCAAAAAATTAGGAGAATCCTGGCCGGCTTCGGTGTGCGGAACGTTTTATGCTTGGAGTGCATATTATCGTATCTTGTGTGGTTTTTAAATATCTCCATCCATAAAATCCGTAATAAGTTTTCGTTTGGGTTTTATGTAAAATATGTTACGTAACGTAAACAAGTATTTATTTCTGTGTTATCTGCTTCATATTTTAAAAGAATTATCAGCGCAATTTGTGCTCCCAGTTGGGGGTTTTCTTATTTACGGTAGTTACATACAAAACTCAAATGATTATAATTTTTTTGAAGCAACTTGAAAATTCCTGATAAAATAAGCTATTTATAAACATCTTACACAGAACAAATAATATTATCCATCCCCTGTCTAGCTTCATACCCTGAGGCTTTGTCTATTACATCATGCATTTGTGGACTTGCCGCTGCTGCTTTCTGTGTAAGTAATTCTAATCAACACTGTTGTCTACCTCAATAATCATATTTAGGTAGTTATGAAAAAAAAGAAAATATCTTTTTTTACAGAAAAATACTTAAAAATTTGCCTTTTCCTTCCAATTTTTTATCTTTTAATTTACCCCCTCTTGTATTTCTATGCTTTGCCGAAGATTCCTTTAAAAAGTAAAACAAATGCTACTACGCTTGATGAATTTTCTGATTTTTTATATTCCCGTTTTTCACTCTCCTCCGTCCCAAAGTTATTCATATTTATGATGTATGGATGTGCTTTTGTAAATAGCATCAACCCAGTAGGTTCATAGTTCATGTTAGAAATTCATAGAAGCTAATATTTTACCCTTGTCCGTCCGTTGGTTACGCTTATGAATTTTTTGAATTGTTGGATTTTTTTCTTTCAAAACAGAGATACGACGACAGAGAGGGGTACAGCTGCCTCTCAACTTAAATTAATATCTCTCTTGACTTACAGAATAAATATGAGGGATCTGGTGGCAGCGGCGTATCAACCACTTTGCATGTTAACAACTTTGTAAAGTTTTAAGAAAATGATGGATGAAAAACGCTTAAAAAATGGGGAAAAAATATTATTGTTATTTTTTATCCAGCTCAAACTTCAACTTCACATTCCCCCTATTCGAATAAGGGATGAAGATACGTTCAATGCTCATGGACAATATGTGCGTGCATGTATGTCACGTTCAGTATTTATGGATCTTTTTTTTCTCTTCTCAGAGTAAAGAAATATTATTTCAATGGACACGTGACCTTTTTGTTTGAACCAACCAAACCTAACATTAATGAGACAGGGATCGGATGGAAGGCGGAGAAATCGGAAACCATGATGAGCACGTTTTCACTTTCCTTCCGTGTATCATAACGCACAATAGAGAAACGATCGTACCCACCCGAGTCGACATGCCGCTGAAGAGTGTGGTGGTTCGGAGAAAATTTTTCCATCGCACAACCCACCACACCACACCTCCCTGTTTCATGGGGAGAGTCGTGCTTCAGCTCAAGATGAACAATAACATGTAAGAACATCCGACTTTACATAATTTTTTAATACGAATGCGGATGAATAATAAAAATGTTGGTTTTTATCATTGGTTCATAGGTAGTCCCTTAACTTGTCAAGTGTATAAAAAGCGGATCATTAATGTTGCCCCGAAATCGGATTGTTTCGAGGAGGGCGTTTGCATATTGTGTTCCAAGGCTTTCCTACTGCATTGCATCATGCCATCCAAGAAGAAGACAATAGGCACACGTCATCTTACATGATATTGTTTGGTTCCGTCCAAAAAGGTGTACACACATTTAGTAGGAGAAAATCAACTGTCAAAGTTTTAGGTAGTTTTTTATCCTCCTGAATGAGTACGCGAGCGACTTATGATTTCCTGATCTCATTGTTTAGAAAAATAAGTTCATGTATGCACTACACTGTTTACTATTTTTCTGAAAGATGAGAAAACAAAAATGTTTCCCTTTTGAAAAATGACTGAACTAGTGAAACTTGAGATACGGAGAGAGGAAGGCCGTCCAGAACGAAGTTTGATCCTTACTGGGAAAAAAAGCTTCCCCAAAAAATATCCGTCATTAATAGTAAGCCCTCAAGGTAAAAAAAATGGTCGTATGACTTCATTAGCAAAAGTTACTGCTCTCGAATTTCATAATTTAAAAATATCCATTAGAAAAGCATGGGCTGGTTTTTATGATTTGAGTTTGAGACCTACATTGGGCTCCATTTCTCTGGGAAAGATGATTTGGTGAAGTCTTGGCAAGTGACAGGATGCTCTCAAAAATCATGTGCCATTCACTGACTCATTTAAGCTCATTTATTCCCCTGTCATGTCAAAGTTGAACATGGAAAATCAGCGTAGGAGAAAGAACATTGTGAATGAAACTTAAAAAATCCGGTTTTTATTAAGATAAAATAAATAAATATGTTCTGCGTGTTTGCTAATCTTGATAAAATGCATTTCACCGTTATGGTTGGTTATATGCTTTTGAGTTTGATTACATGACTGACTGTCAATTATTTTGTGCTACATATACATTTTTAAATAGTATTTTAAGCTATTTTTTAACTCTAATTTAGTTTAAAAACTTTAACATTTTTAGCCCTCTTTTGTTGTGCCTCTCAAATGTAGTTTTGAATGAATGTATCAGAAAATAAGAAAGCATTCCTTCGGTGAATCCAAAAAAAAATTCATTCAAGTCTCCCCACAATATTATTACAGTTCATGTAAGGCACTTGAGAGGAGAAGTGTTTTGAATTTTTTTGAATGAACTTTTTTGTTCTTGACTGCAACCCAACTTTTTAAAATATGTTTTAAAAATGTATGTGAATTGTGAAGGGGTAAAAGCGTAACGTAAGCATTTGCTTTTAGCTTTGCTGGGCATCATTCACCCGAGTCCGAAAAAAACATGTGGTTCCACTTTGGAAAGTCACTCAACAGATTTTACTGCTCATGTTTTATCATCTTTCTGCATTCTGACCTGGTTTCAGACGTTTCCGGTGGTAAAGGGTGATGGGAGGGCATAAAACAAGCTGAAATAGAAAAAAACTTCCCTTCCCTCCCATTTCACTGTTTTGACGTTTACATGTGAGGTCTAGTGACAAGTTGAATTATACTAAGCCAAAATATACAACTTTGGAGAACCACACAAAATTGTCGTATTTTGTGTACATCTCTTCAAATATTTCACTTTTCTTTCAAAGTTTATGTCACTTTCTAGGTTTGACCTTTTCTTTAAAAAAAGTGTTTTTAGATCCATGCGACTCCACCACAATTACCAATATTATATACACATTAGAGCATAATGTTGCATTTATTAACTGGATAACTAGATTAAAAAAACAAAATATTTAGCGGCCAGGCAAGTGGCAAGCTGAAACATACTGATTCGTTACTTTTTCTAAATTAAAAACAACCACAGAGGAGGAAACAAGGTGCGCTCGCTCATACGGAACGTTGTACAAGTCAAACCTGCCTTCGTTATCACATCACGCAAGATAGCATGACGTGGAAGTCCCTTCTATTGTGTTTATGAACTCCGTTTATCATTATTAAAAATTTAAGGGAACTATCACCAGCCAACATCCTTTCTCTTAAGCAATTTATTGAAATTGCCCCTATAGTTTACCTGTCACTTTGCCACATTGACTTTTTTGTGTGTTTGTGTGTGTCATAATCAT
>JAQGAI010001285.1:0-15284 GCA_034696905.1 Lepidocyrtus violaceus | reverse complement strand
GTTCCAACCAAAACTAGAATGTTCCACCGGAATCTAATCAACAAGCACCTCTACTGATGTCTGAAATAATTAATGTCCCACCTGACGAAAGAAAATCTTATTTTAGCCTAACTTGTAAACAAAAAATATAGATCAACTTAAATCTATCAAGTTAATACTGCAAAAATAGCTGTACTAATAACGATTGAATCCAGCATGAAAATTGATTTTCCCTAAATAAAAAAAGTTGAATTTGTCACTCAACCAATCTTACTCTGTCCGAAGTCTGAGGGACCAGGTCATAGACTCCTAATGAAATATGGAAAATGCACTTTACCAACTATACCAGTTTTAATCGAACAACCTAAAAAAATGAATGAAATTAGAGTGAGTGAATTGTATATAGGAAGTGAATTTGCTGGAGTGTATCAATAAAATTACGTAATAGTAACTCTGTGTCAGTCTCGTCGTCGTCGTATCAGATAATATGAATGTATGAGCTTAGCCAAGAAAGTAAAAGTAAAACTGTCAAAAGATTACATTCATACGAAACGGACAATCTCCTGTTTCCTCAAATCTCTTAAAAATTCAAGTGAAATACTTACATAGGGAAAGGGATATTATGGTAATAAAAGCAACCAGAGTTTGACGTAATTTTTTGTATGAGTGATTCTTCTTCTTCACACAAATTGTCACTTGAGCGAAAATGTGATAGCATTGTAATTTGTAATTAAAACATTTGAAGACTATCTTAATTCAATTCCTTGAATGAATACTCCTTGTCTTAATATCCACACGACACGACAAGAAGCCGAAAACTTCACGATGAAAAAAATGAGCTTTTAATGGCTTTCTTGAAGGAAGATGGCAACAGCGTGATTATCATGATATGAATGTGATTATTCCTTCGTTATATATTTGAGCAGCATGCATGGATCGGCGTAAGGTGCAATGACTCTATCAGTATTTAACATACTGACATGGCACCGCACTCATGAGCTATATGACATGACAATCGCTCATCCTTACAGTAAAAAATTCTTTGGACAAATATTGGAAAAACTTACCCAAAATAATGTAATTTCAGCAGCGGGGATGATGATTATGACAACTTCTCCAAGTTAACTTCAACATTTTCTTCCAAATGCTCCAGAACATCCTCTCATCATGATAATGAAACAAGTGCACATTGCATTACACTGCGCACGCAACCCTTTTTTTTAACTCGTCACATCCGTAAATATTTTATGCTTTGTGAAATAAAATCCAGCAGCATTCTATTAAAATTGACGATGGTGATGATGATGATGGTGGCGATGTTGATTCACTTGATTTTTTTTAATCTCTTAAGGAGAGGCATAATATAAAAAAAAATAAGCCTCCACTTCTGATCAGAAGTCAGTGAAAAGTCACAAGCCTGAGTAGGCAACAGTCAAAAGCTTCCAACCAACTCAAAAGCTCAGTGAACTACGTGACAAGAAAGGGTTAAGCTTTTGTAAATAATGATGGGAAAGAGCAGGAGAAGAGGAGATGTGATGAGAAAAAGAAATGAATTGGAGAGGATTAAACATGGTTTGATATATGGATATGGAGGCTCTTCTGGTGTGATATATGGAATAAACCTTTTATGTCTATAGTCCCTCGGCCAGACTCATATCTGTGCTTCACTTACTTACTCACATTTCTTCATTCTGTATGACCGGTGATGGTGATGATGAATTTTGTATGCAAGGCAATGTGCATTGTTAAGTTTGGAGTGGACTACTGCACTGCACTGGTTACTGATGCCTTTTTCTATAAATGTCTTATTTTCACCAGTGAAACGGATTTGATTTCTATGTGGGTTGGATTTTTGGTTTTTCTTTTTTTTGGGCTGTACTTGTTTGTGTGGGGAACAATAATATCAACAAAAACGAACTCATTGACATGCAGGGAATTTTCACGGTGGTGGATATACAACAACAAGGAAGGCAATATGAACACAGCTAAGTTTGATTTCTATAAAGCATGAACATAAGTTTTAGAGAAAAAGACGACGACGGAGTAGAGTGGGCCATAGTAAAGCTCGCTCATAGGCACTCAACAATAATATACCTACACAAGAAATGCATTACTCTCTGATGATAAGATATGGGAACGGGAACAAGAAAGCCAAATTTTGGAGTATGTTTTGTATAGAAAGTTGTGTGATACGAATTGAAAAAAGTAAAGTATGGAAAGGACGGCAAGATCCGTAGCGTACGTATAGCGAAGTGTGAGCAATGGGCATCTCTTCATCAAAAATCGTGAGATTTTTTTTTTTCAATCTTCTTAATATATGCGTATGGCTAGGAAATGTCCTTATAGGATAGGCCAGGCAAAGTATTTTGAGGAACAGAGATTTGATCCTTTTTCTTCTCTCGAAGCATCTTCCTCTTAGCTCATCTTCCTCATCCTTACAATATTCATGATTAACACCAACAAAGAATTAAAACCAAACCATATCTATATCTTGCTTGCTCGCTCATGTCAGCGGAGTCAGTTACAGATTTTTATTTTTACATTTTTGGGACAAGCAGGAAGAAGCACAGTTTTAGTGCATGAACATAGAACATGATTACTCCTTTTCGGTCCTTATGAAAACCAGCAAGGGGCAACAAACAAGCCATGAATGAAACCATGCAATTTTTGTAATCTCAGGAAAAAATGTTGCTGTTTTCAATTTGCAATTTACCAGAATAAAAGGCAGAAATTTGTTGATTTGGGTTTGTGTTTGCATGCAAATTAGCAATAACTTATTTCCATTATTTGTTACATGATATACCCAGTTTTCCCGCAAAGTAGGAAGCTAGTCAATAAAACAACAATAAAAAAGTTGCAATTTGCAATATTCATGAAAATGCGTATGAATTTGTTTTGGCTGTGGATAAGCCACATTGCATTATTATGTCCTTCAGCTTTATGACTAAAACGCAATGATACAAGAAAACCCGTGAGAACATTTTTTTTTAAATTGCGTGTTTCTTTTCTTAGAAAAAATTAACGTTTGTTGTTGAGTATCTTTCATTTATTTTTTTTTGTTATGAAAATCTCAATTCTTTATAAAAAAAATACAAAAACATGTAGCTCATTTCTTAATATACCTCGCATATAGATTTTACCAAGGAAGACTGTCTATTTCTAAGATAAATTATTACAAAATATTATTAACACTACTATAAGCTTATTTAAATTAGACTATAAACTATCAGTTTTATATGAACTTTGGTACAGGTTGCTTCATTTATTTATTGCACGTTTAACTTTTTGTCCTTTTCATTAAACTTGACATCAATTAAATTTAGTTTGTCCACTTCATCTTCCCACTTTCCCCCAACCGGGTTGTGGATAGGGATGAACCTCACATTTATAAGTGTACAGGTACTGCTTCCACAGCCCTCTCTTTCCAAACCACCAATCCAAACTGTAAAAGAACTTTTCAACCAAGGAGGGGAAGAGGGCGATGAAGCTTAGTTTGAGTCCAAGATATCCGATGAATTCTCCGGCGACACTCATGACCTCTTTCATGTGATCCTCGTTGGTTCCGATGGAAATCGTCCTGGCGTCAATCTTGGTGTCATGCTTGGGCCAATAGTCGTGGGGGAAGTCCACCCCATCTCCGAGCAAGTCATTGTTGTAGTTTATCTTCACCCCATCGTTGAAAAATGGGATGACATCGGAATAGAGTCCGAGGAGGAATCCGACGAAGCCTAACAGGAAGGCTATGATTTCCATGTCATAAATGAAGTTCTCCAGACCATCGCATTCCTTCTGGCGTCTCAAGTGGTGATTGTACTTGAGATTGTCGTATTCATATTTGTCATCAGTCACAATGTAGCCTTCTGCGGGTCGCTGGCCAGTGTAAGGAGGAATCTGGAATACTGAGGAGGAGGAGGTTTGGGGATGGGGGTTGTTTTTATGATCCTGCTGCTGATGCTGATCTTTATTTTCCCTGGGCTTCTCGTCCGAAATGGAGGAGACGTCTGGAGCGCTGGGGAAGAGCTGATCAAGAATGGCTTGGCTAAGCTCCTTATCTCTGCCTCTGAGTGAGGACAATGGCCGACGATGACTACTATGACTGGAACTGTGGCTATGACTGGGACTGTGGCTATGACTGGGACTGTGGCTGTGGCTATGACTGGGACTGTGGCTATGACTGTTCTTGACTGATGGCGGCATTTTCATTTTCACTTCGATCGAGTGACCTGCAGAAGATTCCAAACTTTCATCTTGAGTTGAAGGAGGCATTATTTGAGGGGAATGACTGATGGGGACACGCGGACTGGGAGGACCTCTCTCAAGATCCCGGTCTCTGTGCTCCCTACTTTCATCCTCATGCCTCATTGGAGGTCGGGGTGAGGATAGATGTGGCTTCCGGAAGCGTTCGAATAATGGCTTGCTACGAAGTTTTGGCACGGATAGCAATGGCTTTTTTTGTCGCATCAGTTTTGAGTGCTTGATTATCATCGGCTTCTCCCGCGGTCCGGGTTCCGATACCGGCGATTTCCTGTGTGGACCTGACAGGGGATGTCGTCTGGATGATCTGGGTGGTGGTCCAGAATGACGACCTTTCGCGTGTGGTGCGCGCGGAGGCGGTCTTCGACTTCTCAATCCCCGCCTCAGGGATTCTGCTGGAACTACATTATCCCCTTCCGGCGCTGTCATCAGTGCCTCCCGAGCCATAGGAGAGGACCCGGATTGCATGGGCTCTGCCCCGCCTTCAGAATCATGCTCACTGACACTACTTCCACTACCACTCCCACCCATCGGCTCTGCATTATTCGTCTGATTCTGACTTTGACTCGCCGAACTCCTCAAATATATCGTTTGGTACTGAGAGAACACTGGTGGCGGAAGTGTGAATATGGTGACCGAAGTCACCAGATAAATTATCCATATTTTCTGATACTCGAAGCGGAACATTTTTTAAAATTAAAAATAACTACAACTAACTAACTACTAAGTCATACGTAACTTATTCAATTCAACTCGGGTCACTTAATAATTACCGTCAACTCCACCTCACTTTCAGTTTCCATTTCACAGTCACATTCATGAAAACAAAAAAGGGAAATTTTTATCCTATCCTACGAAATTTTCGACATTCTGACAAAAACAAAATATTAATTTTGCAAATTCTACAAACTTAAATTTTCACCCTTTTGGCTATCGATATAGCTATATCATGTTTGATATATGAAGCTCCACCGATCAACAATGGCCACTTACTTAGAAACATTCTATTTTGGCATTGATGCGAATTCCTTTTCCTCTTCTCTTTCGATTCAGAATATTTGCGATGGTGCAACAGATTAAAAAAAGCAAAGATCGTATATAGCTTTACATGAGTGAGTGATTAAAGGGGGTGAAAATTTGGGCTAAGGCAGACAGAAAAAGGAAAATTTTTACATTTCAATTTTGAAACAAATTGAAATATAGGCTGAGCTATGCTATATTATTACATTAGGCTACCCTTTTCCTTACTCCAAAACGTAATCAATCCAAATGCCTTCGCTAATCATTAGCTTAACGCTCATACTCTCATTATCATCATCAGTATCAGCAGCATTTCATCAGCAATAGCCAAAGGAAGATCCCAATTGTATTTTCAGAAAAAATTAAAAGTTTCAAACCATCAAGCAGAGATGCAGCCCAAACGTTACGGCAGAGCTAGCACAAAACATGATTTTTTTTAAAATGTTTATTTTGGGGTGCAATAATTTATTTTAAGCATGTTCGTGAACGTAGAAAGAAGCAAACGTTTTTTATTCATTTTGGCAGCTCCTTCGTAATGCGCATGCGTAAAAGTTTCTTACGATTAGAAATATTTGGAATGGATGGTGAGTGTTTTCCCTGTTCTTAGAAAAAACCTAGTTTGAGAGCGTGCGTGAGGCGAGCCTTGTTAGATTTTTGTTAGTACATAATTTAACCATAATTAGAACAGAGGAAAATTAGATACTTTTTTAACTTACACTTTTGTAGGGAGGGAGAATGCAAATACAATGATGAGGGAATAAATAGCACATGCCATAATACTACATAATGCTCATTGTTGCAAATAGCTAGGCTCTAAATTGCTCCTCTTAGTTTTTTGGGGTTATGAATGCGTGACCAGCAGCCCTAATATATTACACAAAGGAGGAATGAACGTACTGACCGACTGGGAGAAATGAACATGCTAATTTGGCAATACTAATACGGAGAAAGAACAACAAAGTAGTTGAGGAATCGGTCTAATTTGTTTTATGAAGGAAGCAAATTGTTGATTTTTTTAAATTCTCGTATTAAAAAATTAGCATCATTATCCTTATTACTACTGGGGCTGAGATTCGAGATGCGAGATAAGATGAAAATTTTAGTCGTAGGTCACTTTTACGATGTTTTTTTTGTATCCATTATTTGCCATTGCCAGAGACTTTCCATTTTTACGAAGACTTCCTTCTTGGTCGGCCCTGCTTGACAGCGCTTCCAATTTGGCCGAGTTTAGATAGTTTTTACTTTTGACCATTAAAATATTTAGTATTTTTAGATGGAAAATAGTTAATGCCCAAAAGCATAATATTAAAATAAGTATTCAATGGGAATAAGCAATATGTGTGCTGATTAAAAGGTCGCCATTACCGTTATTGTGTGATTATCACTTTAGATTTGGTTGGATTTATGTGCGTCAGAAAAAGGGGGAGCATTTTTTCGGATCACTTCTATCAGCCACTTCTTAATGTTTCCCAAACTTGTGATATAGCGATGTAACGCATCAGAAAAGGGCTTTCAAATGACCGACCATGACTTCCTCTGTAATATACTATGCTACACTGATTAAGGGCCTTTTTTACAATTTTCTATATTCTTTTAAGTTATAAATCCGTCGCAGTGTTCGCAAACAACCATGAAATTCGGTACGAAACGAAGGTGAGATTAAGATATGCTCTATCTCCGGGAGGGGAGTGGGGAGTCAACGGTCAACAGAAGTAGGCATATATGTGGCCTTGTTCAGTCACTACTTTCTGGTCTGATGTCCGATGATCGCAAGCCAAGGAAATTTTCGAAAACTAGCATGAAGACGTTTATTATGAAATGCCTGACTAATTTCCCCCATTAAATAAACCCCTTCCGGATATATACGCACCTTGTTCATCGAAGTATAACAATCATAAAACCCTGTGCAATCCTTGGCCTTCGGCACAATGGAATGATAATGGCAATAAAAAATGAAATTGAATTAACTAAACTAGGTTAAGTAGAGAAAAAATTACAGTGATAATTTTTTTCTTCATTTTACGATAGGTATTTTCAGCCAAATGAAATCAGCTACTCTACCTAAATACTTGGCTAAACATCCCACAACATGAAAAAAATTATGTAGAGTTTTTGTTTTGAGTGAGGATCGCACAAAGAGATTCTTTCTAGAAGTAACTCGCCCCACGTGAGAGAGAATAGAAATGATGTGATAATGACTCAACCATTAATTAAAAAAATTAAGAGATGAAAAGTGAGTTAACTCTTTCCCTACAAGGTTGATTTAAAACGTGCTTTCAGTCAACTATGAAATGGAGCTGAAGTAAAGACTATGTAACATCATTAATCTTATCATAATATTATTGTCTTATCATTGCAACGCTTTCCTTTTCGGTAAGCCATCATCATAAAAAAAAATTGAAGATCATTGTGATGTATCTCAAGGCATACCTCTTTAGAAAATGAGTTGGTTACATGAGAAGTTAATTTTTACAAAACATTTTTCGCATGGATTATGCAAATACTTTATTTTCGAATTGTTAAGTCATGTGTACTTTCTTTCTAGTTACATGATGATCACGATTATACTTAGGCACATTCGGTAGGTATTTAAGGGATATCTCTTAACTTTCGAACGAAGGTCATGATGATGACGCAGTCCTACCAAGTGTCCCTATTTTCATTGCTTTAACACAAGCCATGGCTGCTGCCTGCTCCGCCTGCTTCTTGTTCTTTTCCCAAATATCGGTCATGAACCGCTTATCCCCCACGATGGCCGAGGAACGGAATCTCTTGTCGGAGCACTCTGTTTCGTAAGTTGGTAAGTCGCCTAAGCGGTTCTCCCTCGCCCATTTGAGGAGGATTGACTTCGGCAAGTCTTCATTGGTTTGGTAGTGACCTCGGATGAAAATGCATCCTGGGACTATGATAGCACCTCCTTCACTTTCAGATTCTTCTCCATTCAGTTTAGTCCTTTTTGAAGAAGGGAGGTTGTCATCGTCATTACTTGTTCCATTTGAGTTTTGCTTATGCTTGTTCCAACTTCTGTATAACTCTGCGATTCCGTCTTTCTGCCGGGATTGGTAGTGTTCCTTTAGATCCCAAAGGTCACTTATTTCTTCCATGGTTTGCGCCGCAAGGAAAAGCTTCCCAAAGGGGGTCTCCTGCTGTTCTCTTAGCATGTTTTGGATGGTGTATTTGGTATTTGTAAAAGGCGTGTTTGTGTCAATGGCCAGGGTTAAGTAGGATTTGATCACTTCCTCCAACTCCAGCTTTCCTTCGGGGCGAAATATTGAAGCGTTCCATTCTGCAGCTCTACAGAGCATAACGCTGGAACAGCCTGTGGCCTCTCGAAACTTGGCTATGTCCTTGTAGCTGGATATTTCCCTGGAGCCTCCACTGATTGTAATAAAAAAAACAAGCGTTATATTTAGAAACTTGTAATAATTATTACTATTACACACCAAAATATTTATAAACGTAATTATAATAATTGCGAACGCTTACTTTGCAATGACAGGAATATTTAATGTTGGAGCTATTTCCAGAATATAACCATTCCTGTTTGAATGCTGAGGTCTTTCGTGCACCAAACGCCCATGAATTGCTACCGCGGACACCCCCGTGGACTCAATCATGTTGCAGAATTTTACAGTTTCTTCGACAGTAGCTAAAACACGAATCTTGCAGGTGACTGGAATTTTTAAATTCTTAACTAAAGTTGACAGAATAGCGTGAACTTTTTCAGGTTGTTTGAGGAGCGCTGCTCCCATCCCTCCCTTCATCGAAAAATCCTTCGGGCAACCCATATTGATGTCGATGCCAGCAACGTCATCTTGACTGAAATCAATTCAAAATTCAAGAAATCATTATTATAATAAAACCTTACTAAATTTCAACTCAATTTAATTTAAAAAATAGTTGGCTAATGCTTCGAAGATCACTCACACCAACAGTCCAACTTTCAAAGCCCTTGCAGGATCACTGGTCCCCAGCTGAAGAATAACTTTGGATTTCTCCTCTTGGCAGGTACTGAAAACTGTTGTTCCATCGGATTCATCAATGAATTCAATCGTTCCAAGTTTATCTACAATTTAATATACAACAATATTACCGTCAAAACCAACGCCAACAACCAACTCAACAAATTCAAGTAAAATTCTCACATTTTAATCTTAAATGATTAGTAATTAATTACACTAACCATTAACCATTCTTTTCGTCCTCAGAAATCTCCAGTCAATGATCTCCTCACTGTACACAAGATCCGCCCCATATCTCAGAGACAGGAGTCGAAACGCCAACGTACCGATCCTGACCATCGGTCCCAAAATTATCTTATCCTTGTACTGCTCACTATTTTTCGCCGTCATTTTAAATAACTTCTTCAATTGTCAATTAATTAAAATTATATCGGAACTAACTTTGTCACAAACAGGATTTAATAATATTTAACTTTAGCTATAAAAAAATACAAAACGAAAATTATAAATTATAAACAAGACATGTTATTGAGAGTCTGAGTAAACATGCTAAATACACTATTTCAAAGTCAAAGCACATGTTCCGCCAAAAGAGTCGCAGCTGGTGCGGTGATTCGCCATACATTTTACACTTGCCTTGCATCATAGGCCATAGCTATAGAGGTTTGTTCGGTGCATTGCATGATGAGCCGCACCGGAGGAGGAACTGGAGGAAGTCCAGTCCGGTCCGAGTAAGTACACTCCACAAGCATTTCATTACGCAAGATTTCAGCTAACAAGCAAATCGAGTAGGTGGATCATGAAATTGCAGATTGCGTCGCGTCCTTCTTTGGTTTTCTTGCATCCAATCCATTCCATAATCCTAAAATAGATACTCCAAAAAGCATTAATTCCACAGAGAAATCATTTCATTTCCAGAGGTGAAAGCGTTACATATTTAGAGAGCAATTGTAGAGAAATTGATTTATTTTGTTTGTACGTTAAAAATAGCCTTTTATGGCCAAACACAACACACTCAACACATTTTTATCGGCCAAATCTCACTTCACCCCATAATAATTATCCCCCGAAATCTGATCTGCTGAACAGGTCAACAAAACCTTCATAATAACAGTAAGCAAAAATGCAGTCGTTTGTCGTTCCCCTATTCTTGGCGTAATCTATGGATCATATATAAAAAGCTACACGTGTGGGTTTTTCATATATTTTTCTACTGGCTTATGCAAAATTGCAAAAGCGATGATGATGATGATGACGATGACCGCGGCGAAAGGGGAAAGTAAGAACAAAGTAGTTGGCTCACGGCTCTATTCTACAATAATGGCGTGAGAAAGGGCTCCGAGTGAAAGTCAGCCTATAATTAACTTACAAATTTGCATGCTAAATAATACAGTAAAATGCCGTTACATACCTAGATAGTTGGAGTGTGGAATGGAATATGGATGGATGGAAGGAGGCAGGCAAGTCGCCGACCCATTTTAAAGGAAGGAAAAAGGAGGAAGTCTATTCGCTCTGTTTTTGCCTTTATTGCAGAGGTAAATGAATTTCTCGCATGTGTGAGCTCCCTAAAATACATATTTATCTTTATCCGATCACATTAGTACTTACCCTAACCTAAAGAAAACAGAATTGTACTTGTTACATAATAAAATGAATTCCCCATTCTCATTTCCACTGTCAACACTTTCCCTTCAATAACAACAAACAATGATGAAGGCCTTCGTCTTCTTAATTGCATATACCTTTCGTAACGGTTAGCAAAATGACGCATTGACATTTACAACCTCCAATAATGATCCTATTGATTACATCAATACTTGACAGCCCCTCCGGAACGCGTGATATGTCTGTGGAGGGGAATCAAACGACAGGAATGTCTAAGTATGTTTTTGTATCGAAGAAAAGTATTGAACTTTCTATTATTATTGGGAAAACGTCATTCCATTTTCCTCTCCTTCTTCTCTCTTGTTGCATATGCGCTTAACTTGACATAAGAATGATCATCTTGTCCCTCCTTGTCCTCCCTTCCTTTCCCTCCCTCATCCATGTCTGGTTTGGGTTGGCATTAGCGTGACGGTCAATAAATTTGTGACTGGACAGCTACCACCCACCACCATCACCACAGACTAGCCAGGTCAAACGAGTCAAATGGGCAATAAACTTTATAGTGCACTATACATTTTCCCCATGGCCTTTCACCGGAAACCACCACATCCCAATAAGAGTAAGAAATAAGAAATAAACCCACCTCATGCAATTTGCATTTCCAATTGGACTGTGACCGACCACATCCATCGAGTTTATACCGCATTCCAGTCCAGTATGATAGCATTTTTCGAAATTACAAAATAAAATGTAACGGTTTGTGTTTTTTTTACTACAAGTGGATTGGATGAATCTCTGGACTTATGTAGGTACATATATCTTCACATTTCCATCGGATCGATATGCATTCATGTACCTAGCCATAGGAGAAAGTCATATCAATATCATCCTCTCATACCATTTTACACACACACCAACACGCTCATATAACGCCCTCCAATAAAACCCTCCAGCCAGGAGGAATCCATCCAACAAGCTTTATATTTTACTCCAAAAACACATTTTTATAGCAGCGGAAGCAAAGGAGCATACAGAAAAACCAACTTTCGCCTTTCGTTTACCTTGTCCGTACATAGTAAATCCTACAATTTGGATTTTCTCCTCTTCCCAAAAAAAAAACGAATGAACTCGGTACTCGGTCGCTCGACTGTATTCTCATCTCCCATTCCAAGCGCCAGTCAACTCAACCGGATCAATACAAAATACATTCCAACATAGTGCATAGGCTCCAACCAGTGTTGCTAGCTTAACTTCAATAACTTTCCCCCGAGAGAAAAAAATTGAAGGCAAGCACGGAAAGAGAAAGTAAAGCGGAGCCATAACAAGGTGAACACAGACGAATATGCTGAGGCATAAAATATCCTACATTGGAAATTGAGTAGAGGGAAACAGCCGGAGTTAGTGCCACTAATAACACGTTTATGTTATGTGTAGTCTAAAAAAAACTACTCATTTTAAGCAACATTCTGCTTTCTACTTTCACCATCCATCCATAGTATAACTAACAGGGAGAGAGAAAGTGTACTAACTAACTACCCGTTTGAGACTGGATGGAAGGAGGATGGAACGACTGTATAAAAATGTGTTATTATGTGTATAAAAAATGACATAAAAAGGGTTCCTGTTTCTTACAGAGACCTCAAAAAATCCAATTCTAATATTGCACAAGACTTGTTGTACTACTTACTTACTACCCATATTATTTACTCCCTCCCATTCCACAACAGTCAGTGAGGATAGTATTGGATGAAGAATTGAAAGTAGTTCTGGAGTTGGAGGTGGTGGAGGAAGAGAGAGAAGTGTCCTGCTGGATGGATGGTGTGCTCCTTCTAAAAAAATAAGCAACGAACGGAAAAAATAATACTTTTTATATAAGATACGATTTTTTTTTGTTTTGTGTGTGTAAACTTTATAGAATGTTTGTGAAAGTTGCTACTACATACTATCATGCTGAAGAACTGAAATAGGTTCCTCGAATTTTTTTCCTTCGGTTATTTATTTAAAATGAGGACTCCCATATAGATAGACAAATGGTGAGGAAGGCTTGGAGAAGAAGGTCGGTGTAGTACTAATAAAAAAAAACAACATCATACACTAGTACATTTTATTCAGTGAAAGATAAAAACACACAAAAGAACGTTTAGTTTTGAAAACTGAGTTTTTTTCCCGATTTTTATTTAAGCACGTAGTTTACTAACAGTAGAAAGGTACATACCTACTACCTATATGCCTAATTCTGTTTTAAAATAGAGTTTTTAACTTTAAGCGTGAACGTTTTCAATTGAAAGGAAGGTTAAAATGAAGAACTTCATGGGGGGCAGCAATACCTATTGCTGCGGGCTTCATCCTAGAGGATCCGTTATACTAATAGCTCTTGTTGACATTGCAAGGAAAAAATATTTATTCATATAAAAAAACATTTAAAGTTGAGCTAATGCCTAAAATGATTTTAGAGTAATTAATTTAATTGTTTTGTTTTACGATTGCAGATTATAAGTCTGATATTTTTCTTGCTGAGTACCTTGGCGCTGGCTGACTTACAGGTTGGTAAATCCTCTTTATTTATTGCCTATATCTGTCGTTTTCACTGACAATCAAATATGGTTCACATATGTCATAAATTGTACTTCCGTTTTACAGAAAGTGTCCGCCTTCATTGAGCGGGATGTGTCGGATTTGGTTAGCGAGAATAACGAGTTCCCTGCTCGTGTAGGAATAAATGAATTTACACGTAAGGAAAACAATATTTTGCTCATATACATTTTAACGTAATTGGAAATGTTTTGCAAACAAATTATTTAAAAATCAATGAAAACTAATGGGAATGAATATATCGATCCAACTCTGTTTACCCCTCCGACTCTACAGGCGAGCATGGCCAAGTTGTTCTGATTCTGTTGGGGAGTTTGATTTCCCTCTTCCTCGCCCTTGGGCTGTTTGTGGGTGTTCGGAAGGTAGGGAAGCAAATAATATGTATTTTATATAGGGATGCGATGATTCTCGCAAATTAATTAATTTTGTTGAATCAGGCGAGACAAAAAAAGTAATAAAATTTTGTGTGGAATGATTTTTTTTCTTTCTGAAGGATTGGGACTGTCCGATCAAAGCGTGGTTGGTGAATGGCTGCGTGATTGTGCTCTTGGGTGTCATCTCATTGCTCGTGGTGACGATCGTGACGAATCGACTTGTTTACTCACTCCTCTCTCTCCTCATCCTCCTCCGAATTTACGAGATTTGGGTTGTGTTCGATTTCCTGCGGATTACCAAGTTTAGTGGGCCCCAGCACACGATGATGTCCCGAAGCTGCTCTACCGAGAGACTTCACAGTGTCTGAATATAATCTGAATTATGATACGGGATTCCGGTTGAAAACGTACTTAAACCTTATTGACCTTTTGTCCATGAAAATCCGAAAATTCGCCATAAAGCTTTTCCGGATTGTTACGTAACATGCGCTATAAAGTTTCATTTCCCCTTCCTAACCACCTGCCCCTTGTCAATAAGAAAAACCTCAAAAGCCAAATTTTACTTAAAAACAGAATTTTTAGACATTACACTTAAAACAAATACAATTGATAAATAATTGGTAATTAATAAAAAATATTTAATTAACCAACCTTTATGATACTGCTATGCTAAAATGCATTTTAAAAGCCTGCTAACCTTGAAATTGCAAGTTTCAGAAAAATGTCTCTTTGTTCTTTTGCTACTTTGTGAAAACCGATTCTGAAAAAAAAATGACAGTGAAGATAAATATATTTCCTTAATACCTACAAAAGATACTCGCTAACTATCGCAAAAACAAATAATTAATTGTTCATTTATAAAAACTCTGAAGATGGCTTTTCTCCAGATTTGAATTATTATTGCAAACTTAACGTGAAGATAGAGAACTGCAATTAAATAAATCAGCATAGCTAGTCGTGAAAACTAATTATATCTATTCCAGTTTGTTAATTGCCTGTAATCTCATTAACAACATTGTTACAGTATTTCTAAAAAATAATGTTCGTTATGGTCAGTGATGATCCAGTCTGTGCTGGATGTAAAATCTAATTAAATGTTATTCTTTGATGTTCGTGCTATGTCGAGCCGGGTGTTATATATGTACTCATTTAAATGAATTATGTTATAGTCAACCATGCCATATTTATGAGAAAAAAATAAATGCTCAAAAAATTAATCTCTAAAGATTGAACTGTTTTTTCCGTACAATATAAATAGTTTATTTCACAACATCACAACTCACATGTATCTCAATCATCATCAAATCTAGTTATGTAGTCTACATTTAAAACAAGAAGTATGAGAACAAAGTTTTGTTAATTATTATTATTATTAACTAAGTTAATTTACTAATAAAATACATTACTTTAGAATGGCTATGTACTATTTTTTAGGCTACTATAAACTCCAAACATATTATGCCAGGCGATGATGATATGGCTTTTCCTTCAGCTCCAG